>CAUYSK010118099.1:0-11281 GCA_963575035.1 Avahi laniger
TCTCTACCAAAAATAGAAAGAAATTAATTGGACAGCTAAAAATATATATACAAAAAATTAGCCGGGCATGGTGGCTCATGCCTGTAGTCCCAGCTACTCAGGAGGCTGAGACAGTGGGATTGCTTGAGCCCAGGAGTTTGAGGTTGCTGTGAGCTAGGCTGACGCCACGGCACTCGCCCCAGGCAAGACAGTGAGACCTTGTCTCAAAAAATAAATAAATAAATAAGATTAAATATATATAAATTATATATAGAAAGATCTAAGCACTCAAGCACTACACAAATGCTAGTCCCTTTTCCCTTCTCATTTAAGCCCAAGTGTTAGATTTGTAATAACATCAAAAAAAAAGCAAAGATGCTAAACAACAAATAAAAGCCAAAACTATGTTTGCTAATTTGAAATAGTACTTTGCAAATAACACACTCTAGAGTCTTAAGAACAAAGACATCTCCTCCTCCTTTTCTTATTTTTTCCTGGCAGGAGCACAGTGCCTTGTACCTAGTAGACCTTTGATACTTGTTTCCTTAATAAAATTCTCCTCTCTTGGGGAAAAGAGACCAAGGATCATTCACAGCAAAAGAAAAATATTTGACCTGATTTATTTTCGTTTGGGTTTTTTTTTTTTTTTTTTTTGAGACAGAGTCTGGCTCTGTTGCCCGGGCTAGAGTGCCATGGCATCAGCCTAGCTCACAGCAACCTCAAACGCTTGGGCTCAAGCGATCCTCCTGTCTCAGCCTTCCAGAGTGCTAGGATTACAAGCATGAGCCACCATGCCCAGCCTGACCTGATTTATTTTTAGAAAAGCAACTTTTCAATAATATCTAAAAGTACCTGGTAAACTATGTTACCACGAAGGCTTCCCTTATGAAAGCTGACTTACACTATTCACAGATTCTTCTTTGCAAATGTTACCAAAGATTAGCAAAGAATATAAGCAAAAAGCAGATACACATATGGCATTGCTCTTGAAAAAGGTCCTGAACCATTAGAGACGCAGCTTCCTAATCTTCCGAATGGTTTTGGAGTAAAAGGCGTAAAAGACAAAGCAGTGAGTATAGGACATGTCAGCTAGGAAAGCTGTTTGGACTTAGGCTCCTTAGTTTTTATACTCTTATTAATCACACAGGCTGGAGAGTTTATAAGCTTTATCTCATAGATCCATAAATCACATGTGCTGGAGAGTTATAAACCAAATCTCACAAATCCATAAATTCTAGGTATATTTTATAATAAACAATCTGGTCAGGCCAGGTATATCCTTTAAAACATTAGCAAATAACAATTCCTCTCATTATCTTCCCAGACATACCACTGGCATGTTTTCAAAGCAGTCAACACTAGCCAAGCCTCTGGAGGAAGGACAGAGGAGTTCTAGACCTAGTCCCCCATAAGCCTGTGAGTAAAAACTTAGATTTGACTGTGAATGTGTGCATCCCAAGAATGGAGAGTGATCTGATTTTAAGTCCTGCCCTTGAGGCTGCTAAAAAACAGCCTTTTCTTTCACCATTCTGATCATTTCATCCCTGTCCCTGACATCCTACTACTACCTCTTTCCCCCTTGCCATGGTCTGAATGTTCGTGTGCCCTCAGAATTCTTGTGTTGGAATCCCAGTCCCCAATGTGATGGTCTTAGCAGGTGGGGCATTTGGAAGGTGATTAGGTCACAGGGGCAAAGCCCTCAAGAATGGGATTAGTGCCCTTATAAAAGAGGCCACAAAGAGCTGTCATGCCCCTTCCGCCATGTAAGGACACAGCAAGAAGATGCCATCTATGGATCAGAGAGCAGGCCCTCATACCAGACAAAATCTTCCAGCACCTAGATACTAGACTTCCCAGCCTCCAGAACTGTAAGCAATAAATTTCTGTTGTTTACAAGTTACCCAGTTTGTGGTATTTTGTTATAGCAGCCCAAACAGACTAGGGAACTCTTAGACCAGAGCTTTAAAGAAGAACTTTCTGCAATGATGGACATGTTTTATATCTGTGCTCTCCAATAAGGTAGCCACTAGCCACATGTGGGTACTGAGCACTTGAAATGTGGCTAGTGTGGCCGAGGAAATAAATTTTAAATTTTAATTTATTTAAATTTAGACTTAAAGAGCCACATACTGTGAATGGATACAGCACAGATACAGAATGCTTTCATCATTGCAAAAAGTTCTGTTGTTTAGCTCTACCTTAAGTCATACCCAGGACTCTCCCCTTCCACTTCAAAATTCTTAAGCTAATCTCTGTGCTTTTCACTTACTTCCTGTGCTCCTTTATGGTGAATTTATTTAAGGTTCTCCTTTTTCCACACCTTCAGTTACTTAACAAGCTTCTTGTCTGAGTTGTAGAGGATACAACAAAAAGCAACAAGCATGTCTTTACTTTTGTGGAGTTTATCATCTATTGGGAGAGATGATAATGCCCACAAAGCAACTATAGAATAATACTAAAGAAAGCACTTTCAGCCATATGGCTGAAATACTATTCCAAATGCCTGATCAAGCCAACATTCTTTCATCTAGCAAAAAGCAAAAACAAAACTCTCAGATATGAACACTTCCATGAAACTTATCAAAATTGTAAGAAGTTAACATTATGAAAGTGAGTATCAATTATATGTTATTTTTTCAATGTTTCACAAATATTTGTTGAAAACATTACATACAAGGCACTGTACTAGGTGCCAGGGAAAATACAAAGATGAATAAAATACTATTCTTACCCCTAAGGCATTTATACTCTGGTGGGGAACTGATGAAAATGAACATTACTTAAAGCTGTGAACACATCAAAACTATAGTTGTTGAACCCTGGAAGCTGTTAAAATATGTCTATGTTTAGTATTCTGTTTCTTAAAGGCTATTGGGTAATTTTAACTTGAGTCAGGATATACCAAAAAACCTCTGAGAAGAAGAAATGATATAATACATATTAAGAATTCAAAATATATTCAATCTTGGACAATTAAATTTTTTAAAATAAAAAAATAAAGGTACATGTATTAAAAAAAGAACTCAAGATACATATAATTTACAAATCTACTGATGGTTGATGATGATTGATAATTTTCTTTTTGTATTTAGTCAATGTTTATGACCTTCATAATCAACCGGTGTATTATATATCATATTATTCATGAGTCCTGTTTCTGTCTGAATTATTGCAAATAAGCCTTAAAGCATAACACCTATAAATTACTTTAAATGATGTTCCACATTCAATGTGTAATACTTCTATAGTGTTTTTGTTACAAGTAAATGCTTAATGCAAATGGATTTCCTGAAAAGCCTACCCTCTCCTGGTATCGTCTTTCAAAGAAAGCCATATCATCTTCTTCAGGTCTCCTTAAAGAAGAAACTTCACTACTTGGACCTGCTAACAAGGAAAACAAATCTATGTATTTATATCATTACATAGTCCCCTGAAATAAAAAACAGAAAGAAAAGTCTCCTCCTGCCAGGTGATAATGTTTTGTTTTTCAAAACAGAAATGACCTAAATATATATCTGGTCCTACTATCTAATTCTTTTTTAGAAAGAACGGCATTACAGGACAAAAGTAATTTTCATTGGCAAACATTCTTCACGTATTCAATGGCTCATACTAAATAACCACATAGCTATTCCATAACAGTACACTTAGTTTTCTCCAATGACTTTTTACATTTATAACTAGAAATCCATGTTCCACTTTATGAGATAATGCATAGAATTATTGAGGCTTTATGTAGGCAACCATAGTGATGATACTACCTGCTTCAAAATTTTTCAAAACTAAAACATTTTAGCCACTTTTCATGGTATTCACTTTGTAAAACTAACCAAACACTAGTTTATGTGCTAAAAGGAATTTAAAAGTGCTTCAGTAGGAAAAACCTGGTTTTCTTGTCAAGAGCGTGGTTCATGGAAATGTTCACCTTCACTGCTGGTGAATATCTTCACTGGGTCCTTTCATTTCCAAAACAAAATATCAACCTGAACACCTGTTCTTCTAGTTTCTAAAGCATTTGAATTCACCCTCAATCAACAACATAAAGACATAAAACTCCAGACAATCACCACGTACTACAACCATACTTTGTTGACTATCTTTAACAAAAGCCTTATTGAGAAAAATAAAATAAGAAAGCATGCTAAGAATATGTGCTATCTATCCATTCTTCTGGAAACTCTGGGTCTATCCGTGGATCATGCTAGGCCAATTCAGCTAAGTCTCTTGCAGACTTACCTTCACTGCATCATTGCATTTTAATGATATATTACCATTTATCTGGTAAAATGGTATATTACCACTCTTATCAAAGGTGACTATCAGAAACAAGCAACCATCTGCTGTATTTGCTTAAAAAGAAAAAAAAAAGGTTGTGAGGACCTTGGCCGCTGCATCATTGAAAGTCACTATACAGACTTCTTTAAAATCCAGCATTGATATTCATTAGCATTGAGGACCTCAGGCTCCCTTCCTTCTAATAAGGAAAAGTGTTTAAATGACTACACCTTCCTCTGCTTCTTGGCCACCACTATATTGTCAAAACTGAAGCTTAATGAAGCAATTATATCAACCTTGAAATTGGCTACAATTGTGTCCTTTTTCTTGGTTTTGGTTTCTTATTTCTATCTATATCTTATCATCACATACTTCATTGTATGTTGTTTTTGTAAGCAGCCTTAAAATCCCTTGTGAAGAATGTCAGCATATGAAAATAAAGACAAATCAAAGAAAATTCTCATCTAAAAATATTTTAAAATATCAAATACCTAATAGACCATACAAATTCTGTCTTTGATGTTTTTATTCTTGTTTTCAATAAAGGAAATATAGACTACCAGTGCTTAAAAATGAATTCTACTTGCTCTTAATTAATAAATGATAAAACTCTGCTAACCTATGGTTGTCACTGGATTACACCACTTTGGGAGGACCCAAAGGCAATTGGTCCACTAGAGGGCCTTCTTATTCAAACACCAGAGCAACACCACACCAGAATGAGGTTTAAAACTTCAAATTATATAATATTATCAGAATACTCAAAATTCTCAGATTTAGCTATATGTCCCAAAATGAAGTGAAGCTTCTTGATTTTTCTCAGTGCCTGGCTAATGTAAAACAAAGTAAAATGATAGATTTACTTGAAGTCAAACTGCGGTAATAATGGAAAAAAGAAAGAAGCCTATAAAACAAATCAAAACTCTATATTCTAACTTACTATGCTCAAAAATATTTCTCAATTTAATTTCATTACCACCTGTTAGTGTTTCTGGAGAAGAAATAGATGGTGCTTGAAATGTTTTTAGAAATGGGTGGTCCATGGCTGTAACTGGAGATTCTAAAAGTTCAACTGAAGGTGCACCTGAGAACAAAATATATGGAGAAGGAAAATTAAATCTTTATTTAAAAGACTAAAAATGTGAAATAAATTGGAACCTCAGCAGAATCACCAGAAAATCATTTCTACAAAAAAGAAATATTCAGATTTTTGTCTACCATATAAAGTAAAGGCAAATAAGTAAATGTGCATTTCCCAGCACATTTCTAAGACCTTTTTCACAGAAAAAAAGTATTATACACTAATGTAATTATATGTCAATACAGAAGCACAAAACCCTAATACAGTTACATAACATTAGCAAAAATTAGACATTCACAATAAGGAACTTCTGGTTGAAGAAGGTAGAATAAGTGTATTTTTACTCTGTTCCTTACTAGGAAACCACCTACAAAGAAAGTGTGAAAAATAAAACAAACAAGCTCTTTCTTCACCAAAATGAGAAACATCCACAACCCCAAATCATAAACCACAAAGACCAACTGCTAAAAACACTGACTTTGGGGACCAAAAAGGAAGGAAGCTGCAGAGAAAATTTATAACTGTTCTGCCTTCTTCACAAACCACCACCTCCCCTACACCACAGGTAGAGGGAAGGAAATGAACTTTTAGTCCTAATTGGTTAAAGTCAGTCCTATCTTATAAACAGTGTGGGACAATTGCTCAGTCTTTCCCCCTCCCACTCCCAGTTACTCTCTCATAGGGCATGTGGGAATATAGCAGAAGGGGCTCAGGTCCACTGAGGTCCTTGTGCTGTTCTCTGGTGGCTGCATGTGCTACTGATCTCGAATGCTCCACGCTGGTGTAACTTGTAGTTTGGTCTCTCAGCCTGACAGGGCCTGGTAGCCTCACACTTGCTCTCACCAGAAATACAGATCTCCTCAATGCCTGTCACATCCCCTATTGAACCACCCAGCTCAGGGCACCCACCTGCAGCTCTGCTCTGAGGTCGTCTTGCCCCCTGCTATGACAGATGCCATAGCAGGCCACTGCCTCCCAGCTCAGCGCCTTCCCAGCACCCCCTTGGAGGTGGGAATTATGGATTCCTTTCACATCAAAAAGGAACCAAATTTCAGCAAGAGGTCATCTCTGTCTAGGTTATCTACATGGCTAATAGAGCAGAAGTCCCTCTGGGCTCCTCTAACATCTGAAATCAGGACGTAAATATCTTATGTTTCCTCTCCTCGCTCTCAATTTTTGTCACCCCACCTTCTTTCGGGGCACAAAAGGGGGAGGTTTTCTTTGTTTATAGAGTCATGTATCACAAAAGACATTCCAGTCTGTTAATTTCAAATTACAAAATATAGACTCTAAGATCTAAACTAAATAAAATTCACGTTCTCAAGACTACAAACAGGTTTTGAAAAGCTACTTTATAATCATTAAACTTATTAAGTCTAACATTTTATTCTTTTAGAGATCTGAGTTTCTTGTAATTACAATGAAGATTCTATTCTATAAACACAGCCTGAGTTCCTTGTCAATGCTTCATTAAGCAGGCTATTTCTTAATTCTAGACTGGGTCTGCAGAAGACAAATCTTCACAGCGTAGCCCCAAATGTTTTTTTCCTCTACATTTAATTTGCTATCAGTAAGTAGCTTTTTTTGGAAAACTCCTTCCTTGACGAGAAGAAATTACTTTCTAAGTGCAGGATCAAATACAAAGATAACAGCATCATGAGATGAATTTTCTTCTTATACATTTTTATTTCTTGCCTCTTGCTTTTAAGTATTTGCACAGTTAAAAGTAGAATGGACATAAAACAGTATCATAATTATAATTCTTGTGTTTGTTATTCTCCTATAGAAATGAATTCTGTTATTATACTCAAAGTTTACACTGTTATCTGACTTATTGGAAAATACATAAAAATAATGCTGTTATGGCTTTTCATAGGTTTATAGTCCATAAACATTCATTTTAATTTAAAAAAAAGACATTTCAGTCAACAACTGACCACATATACAATCATGGTCCCAGGAGATCATAACAGACCCACACTATAAAGGTGTATCAGTTTTTTATCTTTTATACTGTGTTTTTATTGTACCTTTTCTATGTTTAGATATGTTTAGATACAAGTACTTCCCATTGTGTTACAACTGACTACAGTATCCAGTACAGTAACATACTGTACAGGTTTGTCACCTACAAGCAATAGGCTATACCATCTAGGTTAGCGTAAGTACACTGTATGATGTTTGCACAATGACGAAATCATCTAAGGACATATTTCTCAGAATGTATCCCTGTCATTAAGTGACACTGTACTATGGCTGTACTATGAAGATACTCAAGTGATAAAATACCAGAAGTCACAAAAAGCCAAAGATGCCAGTTATTACCTCTACTTTTCTTGTTGTTTTTTAAGAGACAGAGTCTCACTATGTTGCCTGGGCTAGACTTGAACTCCTGGGCTCAAACGATCCTCCCACCTCGGCCTCCCAAGTATCTGGGCCTAGAGATACACACCACCACATCTGGCTTACCACTATTATTTAGCATTGTTCTGGAAGTACTAGCCTTTTTGATTAGTCAAGAGTAAGAGGAGTCATAAATGTTGGAAAGGAAGAGGGAAAAATATCATTATTTATATAATAAACTAAAAATTTAATAAAAACTCTAAGATTAAGTAATAAGACTGGTAACAAAAGCAGGAGAAAATCTACTGTTTTATAAACAAACAATAATCAGTTAGAAAATATAATTTTGAAAAATCTCATGTATGATACCTATTAAAAAAACATTAAATACCTAGAAATAAACCTAAGAATTACACAGGACTTCTGGGAAGACAACTTCAGAAGTCCACTTCACTGCACAGAAGGCAAATAAGAGACAATATTTTAAAATATCAATTCTTTCTACATTAATCTACACATTCAATACGATCTCAATTAAAACAGTAGAGTTTTATAACTTCGCAAAATAATGTCGAAGTTTTGAAAGAATTAAAAGGTAAGAGTAGGCCAGGAAAATTCTGAGTAATAAAATCTCATCATAAATATTAATTTATTTATTCTAATGCTGCAGTAATGAAAGCAATATGGTAGCTGTACAGAAATAAACAACAATGAGACAGACTAAGGAGCCCAGAGCAATCTTTGGGTTGAACCCAACCCTACTACTTACTAGTTGAATAACACAAAGCAAGTTATTTTACTGCTGTGTGCTAAGTTTCCTCATCTATAAAACAGGAATAATCATCTAACTCAGAGAGCTGTGGTGATGACTATTAAATGAGTATTAAATACGAGTCAAGTGGCTGGAAGAACTACCAGCAATACAAAGCTACAATCATCATCAACATCATCATCATTATATTTTGAAACTGATAATTGGGTTTTCCATAACTGTTGCATGAGCCTAATACAATCATGCACCCATGAAAACTGTAAAATAATTTATTTATGGAATTTAACACACTAGTTGAAAATCACCTAGAAGATAAAATGCACAAAAATATCAAGACAATCTTGGAAAATGATCACAAACAGGAGGAATTTATCATACCAAATATCAAAACACACCATGAAACTACAATAATAAAAAATATATAATATGAACAGGACAAATAGGCCAATGGTATAAAATAGAGAGTAGGATAGAATATGATAAAATTTCAAATTATTTAGGAAAGAATAGTGTTTGGATAACTGGCCATCAGTTTGGACAAAAACTGAAGTTAGACATACATACCTCACACTTTCACGAAAAATAAATTCCAGATATATGGAAAAGCTAAACATAAAAAATTAAGTATTAAAATAAAATGGAGAATATATTTATATATATTTATATAAAATTGACACAGGGAAGGTTTGTCTCCAAAATGTAAACAATGTAAAAAAAAAACTGTTTTTAAAGATTAAAAGACAAGTGACAGATTGAGAGAAAATGTCTGCAAAATAAACAACAAAAGATTAGTATACAGAATATACAAAAAGACTTCCTATAAGTCAATGAGAAAAGATAAAAACAGAGAAATGAGCAAAAGATATGGACAGGCAATTCACAGAAAGTGAGATGGCCAATAAATATGAAAGATCCTATCACTAATAACCAGGGAAATCAAACTAAAACAATAACAATTTCACACATTGGAACAGCAAAATAATCAAGTTTAATATTATCAGTGATTAGCCTAAATACAAGGGAAATAGGTAAGCTAAAACATCACTAGAAGAAGTAAAAACAGGTACAGTATTTTTGGCGTCCAATTTGGCAGAATGTATTAAAATTTTACATGTTAACACACTTCAACCCAACAATTTTACTTCTATCTCCTTTAGAGTCAAATTTATGCAAAGATACAAGGAGGCAAGCTGAAAGATTTTCTTGGCAAGATTGTTTGTAATGGCCAAAAATAAAAAACCTAAATGCCACGAACAAGGAAATGGTTAAACTGTTTTATCTACAGTGCGGAATACTGTGCAGCAGTTAAAAAGAATGATATATATTTATATGTCGTGACATAACAGGCCTTCAAAATTCCTCTAAGTTTAAAAAAAAGTAAATAGTAAAAATGTATGTTAAAGAGAAAAATAAACTAATATAGCAAATTACCCTCTGGGAAAGAATCAGGGAAAAAGAAGTATTCAAGGGGGCTTTGTACTTCATTTCTATTGTTTGAATCTTTTACAAGAATATATATATCTGTATTTATGTAATTTTTTAATTAAAAAAATACATGCTTGTTATAAAATTTTTAAAAATCTTCACACACATAAATGTTTAAAGTAGACAGGGAACGTTCTGCTCTCTAATCCCACTCAATTCTCAGAAGGATATGGCTACCTTCAATAATTCAGGATATATCCTATTAAACTTTTGTCTATATTATTTAAAACTTACATGTATGTAAGAAGATATATGCGTGTGCACTCACGTACACACATACTTTACTATAGATGTGGTTAAATGTATGTACATGTGTGTTCACAAACATACATGAACATATGCCTATTGTTTTGAAAATGAGATGGACATAATAGCAAAAACCGTGTAGAGCAGGGTAACAGGTAAACTATCATATCAAATGAAAGAAATATTCAGCTGTTACAAACAATGGAGATGTGGACTGGGATTTGAGTACAAGTGTTGGGGTAGGGGTGATCTTTTCCCTGTGTTCTCTAAATTTTCCATGACAATACATTGTATAGTGACAGTAAAACATTAAGAATAAAAATCAAATGAAAGAATGTTTCCTGAAAAAACATGATGACTATAAAGTGCTTAACAACTACAAGGCTTCACTATTGTTAGCACACATAAAAACAATATGACAAAAAAAAATTAAAATTAAAATTAAAAAAAAAAACAAAAAACAGTATGACAAGCTCACACTTCATAGATCATCACTTACCAATGCCACTGTCATCTAATCGCATGTAGCCTTCTGCCAGTGAGCTGAAACCACTTAATCCTCCCATTGCTGCGTACGGAACATCTCGCCCCACTGGTTTTCCCTGAGCCAATCTTTCTTGCTTAGTTTCCACTACTGTGTCATGGGCATATGCAGGCTGACCACAAGCACAAGTGAAGCAGCTATGGAATCCTGAACACTTGGAACCTGAAGCAAGATGTAAAGGGAATTAAATATTTTTAAATATAGGTACTAACCTGTCTACCCCAAAGCCACTTAGCTTGGCCAAAGCCAGCTGAATCTAGATCCTCTAGCCCCTGTAACTCTCATCTCCAGCCCCTGAACTTCCTGTCAGCTACATTCTTACTTCTGAAATATGCTAATGTGGTAAGGGGGTATATCACAGGAAAAGAAAAATGGAAAAACCAACCAGGACAAAAAGAAATTGTGTTGGCCGGGCGCGGTGGCTCACGCCTGTAATCCTAGCTCTCTGGGAGGCCGAGGTGGGCGGATTGTTTGAGCTCAGGAGTTCGAAACCAGCCTGAGCAAGAGCGAGACCCCATCTCTACTAAAATTAGAAAGAAATCAATTGGACAACTAA
>CAUYSK010118101.1:0-12259 GCA_963575035.1 Avahi laniger
GAGCAAATAAAGGGGGAGAATTTCTTGAGCCAGGCAGGCAGGCTGGGATTGAACTCCGACATCCCACTTCCCAGCGTGCAGCCCTGAGCCATTCCCTCAGCCTCGCTAAACCTCAGTGATTTTATCTGCAACCTGGGGTAAAAAGAACTAGATGAAATAATGCCTGCGGGGTGCTTAGCATCCTGCCAGGCAGCTGAGACACGAGGTACCAAGGTCAGCTGTATCCCAGGAGGCAGCTTGGGGTCAGCAAGCACCAAGAGTGAGGAGGAAGGAGGCATCCCATGAGGGAACCACTGTGACCACAAGCTCTGCTGCAACCTTCTCAGAGAGACTCGTCTGCATCGAGGGCATCCAAAGCAGACCCAGAAGACATGGAAGGTTAAGGTCAGAGGGCAGCACACCACCAGGATCATAGGACCAGGATGAAGCCTGCACTTTAGACAGAGCTGCACTGGCCGATGTGGCAGCTGCTCACCCCAGGGGGCTACTGCACACTTGAAAGGTGGCTGGTCCAAGAGTCCAGTGCATACCAGATTTTGATGACTTGGTAGGAAAAAATTTAAATATTAATAGTTTTATGTTGATTACATTTCAAAATGATAATATTTTAGATATAGTGGATGACATATATAATTGCATGCTATATGCATAATTTAATAACATATAATAAAATATAGTATTAGAATTCATTTCATCTGTTTTGCTTTATCTTTTTTAAATGTGGCTACCGGAAAATTAAAATTGCAAACGTGGCTCACGTTTGTGGCTCACAACACCTTGCTATTGGACGTCGCAAAGACGTGACCATTCCTTCTGCCGCTGCACTTCCCAAAACATAATCCTGAGACTGAGTCCACAGGGTGTTCTCCAGCAGCAGGCTTCCTCGGGCAGGCAAGTTTGAGAGGCGCCATGTGTCCCCTCCCTCCTTGGAAGATGCACAGGGGTCCACACGCAGTGAGGGCCCCGAGGGGTCCTGCGACGAGGAGGCCTGTTGAACCAGCAGGTCCCAGGTAATCGCATTTTCCTCTCTGCCCACGAACAGCCTCCAGAACCGTGGGACTCTCGGTGCTTTGAGAAAGGCTCGGCCAGCCCCCGCGGAGAACCGGGCCCGTAGCGGTGGAGACCTTTGTGCGGAATCCTTGAGGCTCCGCGGGAAAGGCACAGAGGAGAAGGCGATTTTGCTGTTCCGGGTCAGTGACGCCCGAGACCGGAGTTAACGTCCGTGGCAGGATTGTTGACAGCAGGACAGACACGCAAGCGCCTCAGTCACCACCTAAGTTGCCTCAACACCTTGATCACGGCCTGCTTTCCACGGGCAGGAAATGACTTTGCGAGGGAGGGAGCGTGATGAACGTTCAGTACGCCACGCTAGAAACATCCGCTGTGTGGCTACAGGCTTAACATTGTGACCATTTCCACTCATTTAGTAAAATACTGTTTGCTCTCGGAGGCCATCGGCTGCTCTCGAGCAGGGTAGGCGGTCTGTGACCTAAATGGTTTGTAAAGCCCTCGAAATTGCCAACTGACGGTAGGAAAGTCAGCGACATTCCACTCTCTGCTGCCTCTTTCAGCCGGGGCCAGGCTGGCGGGAGAGGACCGCCGCTAGCACCACCGTGGCTTCTCTGACTTGGTGGGCAGCAGCCCCCTCGGTCACCCAGGACTGCCTTCTTTGTCCTGGGAAGAATCGCTCGAGGGGCCTCTCCCACGCCGTGGAAATAGTGTCATCAACCAACCATGGCCTCGGGGGAAGGGGCGGCAGGACCCTGCTGGTGGCTTGATCGAGGCTGGGAGGAAGGGTCCTGAGACCTGGGCCTCTTCCCTCTGACACACTGAGACAGTCACCGGTCCCGGCACCTGCCCGGCAAGGCGCAGTCTCCTCTCGGAGCACCCATCACATCGTCACAGTGACGGTTTTGGTTGCAGCAAAACAGACATTTCTGGACACCACAGACAGAAGCCAGTTCAAGGATCTACTCTGTCCTCCATCCCTGTCCGATGTGACTTCATGCTCTCCCCAGAGGCTGCCAAGCTGCCCCCACCTCTGCCCAGAGACTCTGGGGGTGGCCCAAGCCCCAAGGAGTGTCTCTGAGAGTCAGAGGTTGTCGCACAGCAACTGAGGAGGGATGAGCCGCCTGTGAGCCCTGCGGGACGGCAGGGGTCCCCTCCAGCAAACAGGCAGGGAGGTCCCGAAACTCCCCATCCAGCCCTGGCACAGAAGTCACAGGGCCATAGTAAAAGTCCAGTGTTAACTTCCTGGGTTCCTCTTTGGGATGTGAAAGATAAGGTTTTTCGTAACCTGTCCGTGGAGGCGCCCATAAAGAAGAAAGGAAGGGAAGGAAAGAAGGAGGGAAGAAAGGAAGCAGGACGTTTAAACACAGTTCCCCGCTTGAGGCACCTGAGTTCTGGGGTGCATTTGTCTTTCCACAATTAGGATCCACAGCAGATAGTCTGAGCAGCACGTGAGCTGGACGTTACTTACTCAAGACGGCGTGCCCAATCTGTTAGTCTCATCTGTCCCAGTCAGAGGGTAAGGCTGTCTACTCCAGGGGTCTCCTGAGGACACCCCTAGTGCCCTGCCGAGGCTCCCCAGCAGGAGCTGGGGAGGGGTCCACTGTGGGGAGGGGTCTGCGCCGGCAGTCCCACCTTGCAAGGAAGAGCTGTCTGGGAAGGCAGCACAAATGCTGGAAGGTGCCCCGACCCCACCACCAGGCAGGACAAGGGAGTGTGACATATAGATAGATGGAAGCTCACGAGCCCGGGGCTGGGCCCCACCACACTGGGCAGGGATCTGGGCCACACCAGCCAGACACGCCGTGGGAGGCGGGGCTGCTTCCCCGGCCACACGGGAGCACGACAGCCACAGCCAGGGTGTGCCGGGGCCCAGACTTCCCAGCTTCCCTGCCTAGAAGAGTTCAGAAGCAGAACTGGCTGCTCAGCAAAGAAAGCCCCAAGATTCCTGGCCAACAGAAGGTGGAGATCTCTTTTCATTTGTAACGTAGGGGTTTCTCAACTTCATCTTCAAGGCAAGTAGGGCTATAATTATTTGCCATTAATTATTACAGATGGCTCATGCCTGTAATCCCAGCACTTTGGGAGGTGGAGGCAGGAGGATCGCTTGAGGCCTGGAGTTTGAGACCAGCTTGGGCAACATAGTGAGACCCCATCTCTACAAAATTTTAAAAATTAGCTGAGTATGGTAGCACACACCTGTCATCTTAGCTACTTGAGAGGCTGAGCCAGGAGGATACTTGAGCCCAAGAGTTGGAGGCTACAGTGAGCTATGATCATGTCACTGCACTCCAGCCTGGGCAACAGAGTGAGACCCCATCTCTTAAAAAAAAAAAGAAAAGGAAAGAACCTAGGTAAATACTAACAGTGCTTTCGAACTCCTTTTTATTCAGGGGAGCGTTCCCCCAGAAGGGTGGGACAGTGTCTGATTTGTGCTCCAAATGTCCTCTTTTCTCGCTGTCCATCAGCCACGGACTTGCCCAGTGAGGGCACTGAGCTCTCGGCTAGCCTGGGGCAGTAGCTCTTCCCTCTTGAACCGTAACCCAGGCGCCTTCGCTGCAGGGAAAGGACGGGAAGTCCAGGAGGGACTCGGCGGTGGGGGAAATCGTCTGGGCTTCCCAGGTGCCAAGGGGTACCTGGCATGGGGGCCCCCTGCACCTTGCCATTCACAGCCCTCACACTGGAAATCCACTCAGAAACTTTCTTTAGAACACCACGCTTTAGAACAAGATGGAAGAGCAATTGAGTACATGAATTTTTAAAAACAGCAACCAAGCTCACCCTTTGGCCTTAGTAGAAAGTGATGGCTTGGGTGGGAGTGGGGAAGGACCAGGGGAGGGGCTGGAATACGCCAAGCACGCTCACACCCCCGGCTCCCGGCTGACGCTGTTGCCACTCCACCTGGCGCTGTCACTGAACAAATCTTTCCGATTCTTCGTGGCTTCAACTCACACCCCTGGGTCTAGCTCCTGCAACTCTCTGCTCCCAGGATATTGAAGCACCTTCTGGCTGCCTGCGTAAGGACAGCTTCTGACCACCCACCCAGAAGCACAGCAGGGACAGGGCCATCCCATGGAGCCATCAGCGAGTTGGGAACGGGGGCGGAGGGGGAGGCGGCTCGCATTGGCTTTGCAAGTACAGGGCAAATCCAGGGCACCCCGGGCACGTTAGCAGAAACCCCTGCGTTTCCTTACCTAGGAGCTTGCCGCATGGAGGGAGCAGTTATGGAAAGCAGCCCATGGAGGGGCATGGATGAGCTAATTAGCTGGCAAAGTGCTGAGCAAGGGTTCCACCGCGTTATTTTAATCAGGGGGTTCGAACCGTGATGCCATTACAGAGGGGTGTGTCAGCTTTAACGAGGTGCCTCATTTAAGCCAGACTGTGCCAATTAATACCGTCCCAGGTCAGGTTTCCTCAGGCAGGAGCCAGCACAGGCCACCAGGGGAAACGAGCAGCGGCCAGGGCCAGGGTGGTGGCCACGGGCTTAGAGACCACACATTTGATGACCTGCCAACCCACTCCGCCCCAGCCCGTGTTCCTGCCCTGTGTGACAAATCTCTCACATAGAGTTATCCATCCAGGTGCCTCACCCCCCACCCGCTCTCCACCCCACTCCAACGAGGTCTTCTCCCATCATGCCACCGAATCCAACCTCCCAGGCCACCAAGACCTCCACATCACCAAATCCCATGGGCAGCTGACTCCCACACGCGTGTGTCCTGCCTGGTCTCTCCCCTGGGCTTCCTTACACATTTATCCAAGGGTCCATGCGTGAGCATCTCAGACCCACCCGGGCCCAACACAGACTCTTATCCTCACTCCTCTCGCCTGTGTCTCCACCGGCCCAGCCCACATCAGTAACCACCCGATCAGGCCAAAAATGGCCTCCTCCGTAACTGTCTTTTCTCCCACTTCTGCGTCAATCCACCAGCAAAGCACGCGCCAGCTCTCCCTGCACATTTACCCAGAAGCGGAGCAACCCCTCCACCACCAAAGCGCCCTCACCTCTCCCGGCCTAGCAACACGCCCTCACTGGGTTCTCTCTGCTCTGCCCCCCCGCCACCTGTTTACAACTTAAATCAGGTCATGTTACGTCCTTGCTCAAAATCACCGGATTTTAGTTTCCTCATCTATAAAAAGGCTTGGTCTGTGTCAGCTCTAAAAACGCAGCAGCTGAACATCCACGCTGGTGCTCTGTCCCCAAAAGCACTGGGGAGAGAGAGGAGCAGAGAAGATCACAGAAGGACCTGAAGTTTCCTGTCTCAGCTTGACATGCAGGTGACAAGGCCATGACAAGCATGGTGACACGTGGCACTCAGCGGTTATACAAGCCACCAAGGGGTCTCGGAAAGGGAGTGCTAAGAAAGGAGACGAGCCGGCCAGAGCGGGGAACCACTCTTCTCCCCTGTGTCCGCCAGCCAGGCACCGAGGCAGAGAGTAGGGGCATCATGACGGGCCGGAGTCATTTTTCACGTACAGTTGGGGAAGTGATTTGGAATAAGGGAGGAAGTCACTGAGGAATGTGTGCTTTACTACGTGTCAGACAAAACACCTCGGGAAAATCTACATAACACAACAAGGAAAAGCACCTGTCAGTTTCCACAGCTAAATGAGAAAATACTGTTTCAATTTTTGGAGCTCTGCAATAGACGCTTTTCTTAAGGCTGCATCGTCGGTTTTAGACTTTAGTTTTCGCAAAGAAATGTAGCAGCAGACTAGATCTGTAAGAATTTGCACTGAAGCAAGAGAAAAGGAATCGACTCACTTGGGTCCTTGCTTGTTTCACAAACCAGGAAGACCGTGTTGTCGCGAGGAGCTCCGAGATGGTGGCTTAAACGCATCCCAAGCTCCAGTGTGAGCGCAAAGCAAAGTGAATTATCGCATTTCCTTTCAAGAGTCGTCACCAAGGGGAAGCGGAGAAATGCTGAAATAAGTGAGAATAATTCAGAATAGAATGAAAAACTTGCCTCTCAAAATTTGTAAATAAAATCTACTTGCACCCTACACACAGCACCCAGGGCGGAGAGACATGGACGTCTTGTAATTAGTGTGGAGAAATGTGGAAGCTTCTCCAAACCTGCCTGCAGAGGCCCAGCCTTCTCCAAGCCCAGCCACCTCAACACCCTCCTCCTCACCCTCCTACACTCCCCACCTACCAGTGGCAGCTCCTTTCCCCATCAGACCTCAGCCCTGTCCCGGCAGCGAGCACCGGCCACCATGGAAGTGGCATCAACCCCAAGGAAGAGCAAGGCAGTGTCTCTACAGACAGAGAGCTCAGCCCGGTCCAGAAATAAAGGCAGGGAAGACCCCTCTTTCCTGGCAGATGGGGGAAGATATGAAAGAGGCACAGACAGAATACAATGGGGGGAGGGAAGGTTCCATTTGGCTACGGGGATGCAGGAAGATGACATGGTGTCAGGGAGGTGGCATTTGGACTGGGCCTGGGATTGTGCGTGTCAGAGGTAAGGAGGGCTCCTGAGGACAGTGTGGCACTTACAAAGATGAAGGGTGGAAAAACACATTAGGTGACAGTGGCTGTCTGGTCCGGCTGCTGGGAACATCGAAGAGTCAGCAAGAGAGGGGAGGAGGAGGAGGAAGAGAGGAGGGCCTGGGCCAGAGCGGGAAGGCTTGAATGGTGCAATGCTGTAGAACCTGGACCCAATTCAGAGTCAAAAGACCTGACTTCCAGAGACCACTGTCCGAGCACCCCAGAGCTGCCCTCTGAAGGAGACCAGAGACCTCCCTCCGGCATGGGTGGCATTGCCACACTTCTGGGCGGATACTGACCTCAGCTCATGGAGCTGTTTCTTTGGCAAACCTAAACTAAGCAGAAATCACCCTTTCTCCTCCAAAGACCAAAAGTGCATCATACGTTAAGAGTTCCCCAAACCCTTTGATCTTTGGGGTCTGAGCGTCAGACTCTAATGAAAGTCTCCGAGTCTCGCTCTCCCCAGTAACTGCGCATCCACACGAAACTGCGGATCCCCAGCCGTGCGGGCACCCCACGCCCCTCCCGATCTCCCAGGACTAGACTGTGGCGCTGCCCCTGGAACAGGAACAGACACTGCGGCAAGTGATCGACTCCGCAACAGTAAATGGTAAACTGGACCCGACTAACCTGTGATACCGCACCGGAATAATCAAGGAAAGCAGAAATAATTATTCGGAGATTATGTTGCAATTGCAGTAAGTATTGCAATTGCTCTCATTATTGTCACTTAACGAAACCCAAAGACAAGAAGCAGCCCTAGATCACACCGTGGGCACCAGAGTCACCCGGGTGGCATGAGGGGTGATCGAGCCCCAGCAGGCCAGTCCTCCTCACCCATTCCCCTCCATCTGTCACCCCAACTCTGGTCCTGGCACTTCCAAACTTGTCAGCCGACCAGTGTCCTCCCATCTCACGCTTTTCCATTAGGATGGGTAGGTCCCCATCAACTTCTCAGCTCCACCTCGGATCCTGCCCAGAAGCCCTCCCCACAGGGTCTCAGGGCAGGGAGCAGGGCAGGAGAAAGTAGCCCCAGCTCAGAAGTTACCAGCTGCTCCCCCGCACCCACCTGCAGACTCTGAACAGCCACCCACGCACCTGCCAGTGCTTCCTGTGGGCTCCCCCACCTCTACCCAGCTCCACTAGACACCTACTCAGCTAAGGGCCTCCTGGGGGGCAGTTCTGGAACCCAAATTGGTTTGGCCAATTCATCTTCCAAAGAATTTTAAAATACAGATGGTCCCTTACTTAACGTTGGTTGGACTTGTGATTTTTTGACTTTACGGTGGGTTCGTCAGGATATTAAATGCGTTTTCAACTTCTAGTAGGTTTGTCACCACGAAGCCCCACCGCAAGTCGAGGAGCATCCGTACAGATCTCCAGACCCATAAGTGCCATGGGTTGGAGCCTGGGGATCATGTCTTTCCCAAGCCGTTGTCTGAGTCTGACCGGTGGTCAGGTATGGGAACGCTGCCCCCCACAAGCCCCGGCTGCCACGCCCTGTGCCCTCCAGCGTGGCCGGGAACTGCGGTGCGACCTGCATCCTCATTTCTTCAGCACCACGGACCGAGTTCTTTCTGTGGGCCAGGAGTGTGCTGGGGCAGAGAGGTGGGGAGGTAGGGGAGGGAATTTATGAGAAATTAGTAAGACAGGATCCCGGCAATGAAAAAGCTCACTGTCAACTGCAAATAACAGAAATATGAATAAATCATGACTGTACCCAGTGAGCAGGTCTCCAGGTACTTATTAAAGTTCCATTAGAGTTTAGCAAAGGAGAGGCTAATTCTGCCTAAAGGTCAAAGCTGGCGCCCAGAGCTGCATCTTGAAGGACAGGCTGACCACACAGATAAAGAGGAGGGCCATCCGCTCGCGCCAGCCCGGTTTCTTCCATACCGTCACTTTTCAGGGCTGTAAGGGAGGCCATCGCCAGGCTGGTTCACAATTTCTAAAATCAATTTCCTGTGATCGCATATTTAGGTCATTTCTGATTTTTTCCTATTCTAAACCTACTGCAAACTTTCAGAATTAAAAATAATATTTCCCTCTGGAAAATTCCACAACATACAACCGCCAGGTCAGAAGGCCATACTTGGTTTTAACATTTTTCCTAATCTGTGTCAATTTCAAAGGTGAAAATTTGAATACTACTTTGATTTCTATCCACGAGATGATTAATAAATACATAATTTTAGAAATACTTATTAGCAATTTTTATTTCTTCATCTGAGAATTTTTCTAGTCTGTTGATCATTGGTCTATGCCGTGTTTGTCATTTTCTTACTAATTTCTAAGAGTTTTTTTATCTTATGAAGATATTGGCCCTTTATTGTATATGCGTAATACACGTTTTTAAATATTTTAAAATTTGGATACAATGTGTTTATTTTTATTTTTGTATATGATGTGTTTGGGTATCTGAAGTTTTTTGTGTATAATAAAATCTACCAATATTTCTGCTTTATGATTTCTGCTTTGGTTGGCAGTACCTCATTGTTAAATTACATTTTTAAACTGCTGTGCATTTAATAGCTTCGGCTATGTTGTCCTATGTTATATGACTTATCAGTATATATTATAATTAAATATTGATTGAATCCATTCTTAATGGATCATTTTAGTGCATAAAAATGTTTGTCACTGTGTAAGGAGCACTAGTTGCTCAAAGGAATCAACCATCCTACAAATATGAAAAACCTACCTTTCGGATGGGTTTAAGTCAAATGTCCTTTCTAATAGCTACAGCAATCATCATTAAAGAACATATGCTTACACCCATCAGTCTAGCAGAAATCTTTCTTTTCCTTCTGTAACTGTCTTGCGGAAGTGAAGTCACCATTTAGCGTGGCACGCAGTCGAGAAAAGATAACAAATTAGAGAGTCCTTGCTCTGCAGCTAGCCTCATGCCCCTTGGAGTCAGAGCAGCCTCTCCTTCCCTTCCTGGCTGAGAACTGGTTTCTTCCCACCCTCAAATCCCCAAACCACTAAAATAGCTTTCCAATGACCAGGCCACAGTCTTGATCTGTCTGCGGCGTGTTTAGCTCTGTTGTCCAGTCGGTCCTCTCCCGTTTCCCGGGCCCTCCCTCCTGGGCGTCAGGGAGCCGCCCTTGCTGGGTCCCTCCCTCCCCTCCCACCCAGTCGAAAGCCCTCCCCGCCGTCTCCCTTCCTCTGACAATTCGGAGCTCGGCTCCTCTCCTCTGCCCCAGCTGTTCTCAAAGTAAGGTCCCCGGACCAGCAGCAGCAATTGGGAGCTTCAGAGACATGCAAATTCTCAGGCCTCACCCCAAACCTACAGAATCAGAAATCCTGGGGTTGGAGCCCAAGTACGCTACAGTCTGGAAACTGTTGCTCTACATAATCTCATCGACATTTCCAAGCCATTTCCTCCAAGCCAAACATGTCTTGTGAGCTCCAGACCAAACAGTTAACACTCCCCACAGGACGTCTCCTTTTCTGATGTCTAAGGGGGGTGCGTGTGGAATCACACCATCATGTCGCCCCCAGGCCCCCGCCCTCCATCGTTACCTCCATTATCACCTTTCTGTGTGGGTGGCACCCACGGTCTCGCTTCCTTCCCCTCTGCTCATACCTCCCCTCTCGTGAGTCCTGCCCTGTGACTGCTCTCAAGCCCGCAACCTGCCACCCACCTGCCTCCTGTCCCGAACCCCTCCAACCTGCCCGTTCTTTCCCCCACAGCGCTCACCGCCCCTCTACACGGTCACCTCCTCATCACGTTTACTGTCCCTTGTCGAGAACAGAAGCTCTGTAAGGTGGGATCTTTGCACGTTTTGTTCACTGTGTACCCCAAAAGCCCAGAACAATGCTGACACTCCGAGGCCTCGTTACCTGCGTAAACGAACGAAGGAATCTGTCTGATTCAGACGACTTCTACCAAGTGCTTAATGCATGAAGTCAGACTTAGAAAGATGACTCAGACCTGACTTCATGAGTTTCACAACACATTGCTGAGTGCGAAAAGTAGATTACCGGACACTCTGCTTAACGTGACACATTCCTTCGCAATGTGCGCACAGGGAGGCTACACGTGGGCAGCCTTAGAGCCATGTCCAGGAGAGTCACCAAAACATGATCTCATTCACACTCCGCCTCCCGCACGCGGCCTTCAAACCCCACCGGGCCACAGATGAGCTCCTCACCGCCAGCCCCTGATGAGATGCCCAGTCGTTATCTCCAGAATCTCAGCTGCTTGGCGTTGTTGCCTCCTCTTAGAAACACTTCAAGCCCTGTCTTCTGCGCGTTGCTCTTCCTTGGTCCTCCTCTGCCCAGCTCCCTCATCATCACCACCCACCGACACCGGCTTTAAACGCTGGTCCGTCCTAGGGTCCCGCCCACCCCGTGACCCTTCTGGAAAGGCCCACCTGCTCCAGGAAAGCCCAGGCCCTCCCGGTTCTACCCCACCTGCGAGGGCCCATCAGGACTCCTGGGCTGCAGCCTTGCAAACCCGATCCCTGGCAGCGCAGGCTCCCCTGGCCTCTCGAATCCGTGGGCATGTAAAACACATTTCTAAAACTGGAATCATTTTCAGGATGTTCCTGACTGTTCTCGTTTGTTTGTTCTTGCCAGTGAGCTTTATAATCAACTGATCTAATTCTGGGAGGGGAGAAGCTATGGCTATTTTTATTGGGATTATGTTAAATATATAAATTAATAGGTAGAATTCTCATCTTTAAGTTTTTGAGTTTTTCTATCCAAGCAAATGTATATCTTTCCATTCATCTAAGTTCTACTTTTGTGTTTTTCAGGAGGGTCTCAGGGCTCTCTTCGTGCAGGTTGTAGGTATTTCCTAAGTTTATTCCTGGCTGTTTTATTCTCCGACTTGCAGTCACAAATTGGGTCTTTTCTCCTGTTATACCTTCTGCCTTGTTCTGCTTGTTTATGCAAAGGGATTGGTATTTATATGTTAATTTCAAAACTGGCTACTTCACTACATTCTCTTTTTTATAGTTTTACCATCAATTATTTTGGGTTTTCCAGATATAAAAGCATATCATTTTATATGTGCTGGAAGCTTTTTCTGCCAGTACTAATGTCTTTCATTGCTTTCCCTTGTCAAACGCACGGGTTAATCATTTGACGCGTTGTCAATAGTAGTTAAAATAAGGCAGACTTGTCTTGTTCTCTTTAATGGGAAAGACTCCAGTGTTTTCTAATTAAGTAAGGTGCTAGCTTTGGGATACACACATACACACACACATATAATCATGTTAAGAAAATATCTTTCAAGTCCTGTTTATTGAGAGGGTATTGGCTTTTGACAAATGCTTTGGTTTTGGTTTTGGTTTTGCATCTTTTGAGATGATTTTGTGATGTTTCTCCTTATTTCTCTTAGTATGATGGCTTATGTTAATGGATTTCCTAATATTGATTCAACATTGCTGTACTAGTTATTTATTGCTGCACAACAAATTATCTCAAACCTTAATGGCTTAAAAATAACAATAAACATCTATTTTCTCACAGTTTCTGAGGATCCGGAACTTGGGAGCAGGTTGTCCGGATCATGGACAGCTGTCAATGTCACCGAAGCGGACCATCGGCACTGTGTGCCTCCCGGCGAAAGAGCACAGCACCACCTAGGAGGGGGTTTGTTAAAAAGCTGAACTCGCTGCTATGAACATTCAAGTGCAGGTGTCTTTTTCATAGAGCGACTAATCTATTTTGTTTAACCATAAAATGACTACAACATAAGTTAGTCATTCTCAATTACACCAAAACACCCATGCGTGTACTGACATAACACAAAGC
>CAUYSK010118102.1:0-41841 GCA_963575035.1 Avahi laniger
TGGATTAATAAAATGTGGTATATGTATACCATGGAGTACTATTCAGCTTTAAGAAACAATGGTGATATAGCACCTCTTGTATACTCCTGGATAGAGCTGGAACCCATTCTACTAAGTGAAGTATCCCAAGAATGGAAAAACAAACATCACATGTACTCACCATCAAATTGGTATTAACTGATCAACATATAAGTGTACATATAAGAATAACATCTATTGAATGTTAGGCAGGGGGGAGGGGGGAGGAGGGGACGGGTATTTGTCTACACAAAGAGTGCAATGCACACCATCCAAAGGATGGGTACACTTGAGACTCGCACTTGTGGGGGAGTGGGGAGGCAAGGGGAACATACGTAACCTAAACATCTGTACCCCCATAATATGCTGAAATAAAAAAAAAGACACAATTATCTTTTCATAAAATTTCCAGAATATAGGCTTAAAGGCTTACTATGTATTTTCTTTTTCAGAGGAGATTTGTGTTCTGGAAGAATGGTTTAAAGGTTCCATAGGTCTGGCTCTGTCCTTGCTTTAAGGGTAAAAGTTAATCAATGGTGTTTGAATATTCTACCCTTTCAAGATCAGTTAACTGAGAAAGATTCCAGGCACATGCCTCAGTATGAAAGGGGAATAAAATATTAATATTATGGAGGGAGTATTGTTGAACCTAAGAGAATTAGGTAATATGCAGATTTCTTTTTTGGAAAGGTAAACATTTTCAAGATGAAGAAAACGTAGTTTGCATTGATTTCAAAACTCACAGCATACCATGTAAAAAAGTGTTGCTCTCTGTGCATGCCGGTAGCAGAGCTGATTGTAGCTGATTTCTGGATCTGCAAATTTCATTACAGGGTTGTGAATGATAAAATCATTTAATATTAAACAATGAGATATGAGGGTTTATGAAAGCCAGTGGATATATGGATATCAAATATATCTCATGAAATATAGTATGGATTATTGGGAAATATTGGTGTAAACCTCTATATTTCTGAAAATTTGCCCTTGTCTACCTTTAAACATTTCTGAGAGTTACCTGATAAATCTTGTATTTGTTTTCTATAATCCTACAGATGTTATACCCTCTTTAAATATGTCAGATTTGGTCTTTTCCAAGTATACATATTTTCTTCCTGTTTTAGTACTGGAGTTTTTTTTTTTTTTTCCTACTAAGAGAATTTAGGAGAGTTGCAAGAACTTGAAAAGTTCAATGGAATTTCTTTCTGAGCCATGGAAGGAGTAGGGAGTGAAGCATAACTTCTCTTTAGAGAAACACTTTTATTCTGATCTGAGCAGTCCAACTTGGCAGCTGCTAACTACAGGTGGTTATTGATCACTAGAAGTAAAGCTAATTCAAATTGAAATGGGATCTAAGTATACGATACATACTAGATTTTGAAGACTTAGTATGAAACAATGAATATAAATACTTCAATTGTAGTTTTATTTTATAAATTAATCATTTAAATAAGTGCAATAAATTTGTTATTATGAATTATATTGTAAAATATTTATGAACTGTGATAAAACATTGAAATATTTTGCATTGATTATGTTAAATAAAACAGCACATTAAAATGAATTTCACCCGCTTCTTTTTGCTTTTTTAACATGACCACTAGAAGACATAAAAAAATGTGGCTTGCATTTGTGGCTCATATTTAATTTCTTTTGGATGATATTGTTACACACTTTACTTCTTAACCTCTCTCCATTCAGTTACAAATGCAGAATGAGAGAACACATTGTGTGTGTGTGGGTGTATGTGTGTGCCGATGGGGTGGTTGGAGTTGTTAACAAGTAAGAAATCATATTGTTTTCCTCATCCACCTCAAGCTCTTGTCTGGCTCTAAATTCGAAATCCTAAACACCAAGGACATATCATAAAAACACATTTTTACATCTTTATACACATAAAACAAATATTAAATGGGAGCTTTATGGACACGGGTTGCTGTTTGATCATTAAATAGAGAAAATGTTTTGTAGATGTACAGGCTAAACCTTGGAATATTTCCCCCAACCTCTAGGTAGCACTCTCTTATGAAGAGAACAAAATTTAAAGCACATATTACAGATATTATAGGCATTATTTTATGATAGCTTTCAACTGTTGATACCTTTTATAAGATTGTGAACCCAGACATAATGCTAGAATTCCTTAAAAATGTGTTATTACGGTGTCCAACTTTAGCAATGTGATATTTGCTAAATTTTATATGTAGTTCAAAATTAGTAAATATAAATGAAGATTGTCTTCAGTTGTATAATGATAATAGTCACATTTATTTTTTAATGAAAGGAGTCATTTGAAAATGCTTATTAAATGCTAATTGGTACCAAGTACTTTTCTAAGTTGGGGTTCTCATAACAAACCTTTGAATTGGTTATTATTATTATAATTACTCCTTTTTATAGATCAAACAATGGATATACATAGATGTTAACTAACTTAAACAAGGTCCCACAGCTAGTCAAAGGGTAGATATGGGATTCAGCTCTGGCAGTCTGGTTCCAAAGTCTCAAGCTAGATCACGATATACTGTCTCTCTTAATGATGATATTTTAATCATATTTCATATTTAAACTATGTTAAATTATTCATAAAATATAATACACTGTAAGTTAAACTTTGTATATATATTTTAACAAAATTTATTGAATAAGTTAAACTGTTAATTTATTCATAAAATATGATCCACTATAATTAAGTTAAACTATATATATATATGTGCATTTTAACAAAACAGCCTAATATTTATAGAGCACTAACCATGTACCAGACATAGTAGTAAGAACTTTGTGTTTATCATCTTGTTAACTCTCACAACAATCTCTGTGGAAGTTGTGATCTCCCTTTTAAAGACGAAGAAATTGAGGACTCCAGAGGTTGAGAGCACATTTTGGACTCAAGCCCTGATCATGCCTGAAGCAAAAGTCCTTTTACTGCTACTCTACGGGAGACAAGTTGCAAGATAAAACCGTGGATCCTTGGAGGCAATCAAAATAGAGTGGTTTTGTGAAGCTAAAATATAGGACTTGCTGCAATATTTAATGGGAAGTAAAGAGAGGACAAACCACTGGGTATTAGGAGCAGAGAATTAAATGGAGAAAATCAGTGCAGAGGTCTAAGAGAAGACAAGCTACTTTACAAAAATTGCTTCTTTCATTTATCTTTGTAGATGGGTGAAAACAAGGGCACACAAGAAATCAGATGGTAAAGATGTACAAATGTAGGCAAAACTCTCAGATATCACAGTATATACATTTTAAATTCCCTCATTATAGAATGTCTTTTTAACTGACAACAGTTTGACATGTTCACGTTTATTGAAAAGAAACTGCTTTTGATTCTTTGACATCTGTACCCTGAGGCTTTAAAGCAGGTTTTCAGAACAAATAGGGATCACTGTAGTACTCTTGTTACTATTTGCTAACTTCCTGTGGGTTTCACTTAAAAGTTGGTTAAGGCAAATTACTCATAATATCCTTTTCCAGAAAAAGATTCAGTTCATTTGGCAATTAGTGAGACAGGGACTTTCAAAGTGATGTAGAGCCAGCAGTAAAGATATTCAGGGACTGTCTAATGCAAAGGTTATAAAACCACAGGATCAGGTCTCTTACGTTGCCCTGTTTGTGTGTGGGCTTTAGGAGATTGTGAAGGGGACTAAATGTTCTTTGCAGTGTAGTGTGTAAAGTTGGATAAAGGGCAGTGGGAAGCAAGTTTGTGCTGCTATGTGTTCTACATTTACTGAAAGGTTAGTAATGGCAGAGAGATAAAACAAATGCTATTAATATTTTACAAGGTCCTCTTTGGGATTAGATGATGTGTGTGTTATCACATGGTATTCTCAAAGGGACTCTATAAAGTAGATATTATTTCCATTTCTACATTTGGTGAAACAAAGGCCCAGGAAGGTTATATAACTTGCCAAATATCACACAAATAATTGATGGGGCTCAAATGACAATTTTTAAAATTTCAAAACCCAATTGTTCCAGAGCAGGGTTTCCCCAGGAGAGTGATATTTTACAGAAGACCTCGAGATTCTCACACATGTATTCTTTAGTCTTTAACCCCCATCATTTGGTAAATTTTCTGAGAAAACCGAGGAATAAAAGAGGTAGTGGAACAGGCAGACGTGACATGTGAGAAGGTTTTGTTGTGTGTGGCTTTGGGCTTTCCTATGTGGACAAGAAAATGTGATAACGGCAACTTGTTAAGACTGATCATAGGCCAGGTGTTTTTTAAAAAATGATACATAACATTTGTACATATTTATGTGATACATGTGATATTTTGATACACGCATAGAATGTAATGATCAAATCAGGATATTTAGAAAATGCATCATCTGCGTTTTTATAGTTATGAGATATAAGATGTCCATCTGATACGAAATGGTGGGTGGAAAGAAGGAGTAGTCCAATGGATGATGTAACATGAACTCCCTTTCCTGAGGGGCCCAAGAGCAACTCCAGGATGACAAAGGGCTAATAACGAGGCCCAATGGGTTAAGAAAATTTAAAGCTGGGAATATTATAAAGTCTTCTTCCCCAGTTCTGATATTTCCTTTCTTGTTTAAGTAGCCTCATTTATATAACACGGTCTTTCCTCACACATTGGTTCAGTCCACCTCTTGGGAGAGGGTGGGTGGAGTGATTTATCAGAATGGTATATTTGGGAAGAATAACTGGGTGTGTTTGGCTCAAACGGAGCCTTTTCTCCTCTTTGGGAATCCACGTGCTCACAGAGAGCATGTCTTTGTTTCTTTCCAGGACAAGTTCTCCCCATATGTCAGGGATGCTTGTCCTAGTCCAGCACTGTTGTAATTTGGCAGATATGTCTGATTAATTCTAGGATTCAGTTAGCATAACTATTTGTCTCATTTCTCAATTTATTCAAACATTCAGTGGGACTGGAGGATGTTATTTATTTGGCCATCTTTAAAAGCATAGAAACAGTGGGCAAGGAAGAGACTTGATAATTGATTTAAATCATTGTTTTCTAAACTGTATTCCATGGAGCATCTCACTTTTAGCAGATACCTTTTTGATATGTTTCCCAGAAAAGTTGTTCTACAGTAAAATATATTTGAAAGACTTTGATTTAAACAAAGATGAACATGGAAGTTGTTTTGTTTTGTTTTTCCTCCATAGGAATTCTCAAAGGCTTTGATATGCCAACATGTACTGTGAATCTCTGAAAAAAGTCCTGAAAAATACAGAGCTTTAAAAATTTATTTGCTTTCCCATAAATCAGTTTTTCTTTTTACATAATTCATTTTTACACCCTTATGGTTTTAAAAAGATACTGATGTACAATTATTTGAACACTTGACTATATACTTTTATTTATATTCAAATGAAACTTCTTCAGTGACCTTGAAACAATCATACCAACTTTCAATCCCATATTCCAAATACATTTTTTAAAACTTATAGGTATACATAATAATTATGATACCTAATGAATACTATGATTATACCATAGTATAATAATGTATATAATGTATATGATTATACATTTTCTGCATTAATGAAAACACCAAAAACCAGATTTTTGAAAACTGTATATTAAGTTTGTAAAATATGATGAAAACTTGGTTAATAAACTACCCAGTACATTTAATCTCACACGTCACAAAACTCCAAATGAGAAAATGCACACTACATTTAACCTCATGAACTAAAAAAAACTCCAAATGAGTTTCTGTGCATTGGCAATGACATGAGGAAAAAATGCTTTGTTGCGCATTTGCTAACTGTGGGAGGTTACTTCCTGTTTCATAATGAAGGTCGTTGATGCAGTCTTTTCTCCTTTGCATTTAAATTTTCTTAAAAAAAGTTCCTTTCAAGAAGTTAGAAAAAGGAAACTATGGGTAAACCTAAAAAAAGAAGCATCAAAAAGAAAAATGATAACTATAGAAATGAATATAATAGAAAAAAATCATTGAATAGACAAGATCATCAAATCTAAAAGTTGATTCTTTACAAGACTAATAAACAAATTGAATTCAATATTAATGAAGAGAACAGAGAAGTCAGAAACAACAAATAGTGCAAAAAGGGAAGGAAAACAACGTGTAAATAAAACTACAAATTAAAAATGAACACAATAAACAACTGTGTCATTAAGTTTGAAAGCTTATATGAAAAGATTAATTTCTTTGAAAGTATAATGTAGAAAATACTGCTTTCACAAAATTTAAAAATGGGTAAAGATATACTTGACTTGTTAAAAATTTCCCCACCCAAAATTCAAAGCACAATTCTTTTTGTAGACAATCTCATATCAAGAAGACATGAGCCCTAACTTTTGTAAACTCTCTAGAGAATAAAGTAGAAGATTTACAACCTCATTTACTAAACGTAATGTAATTTTGAAACAAGAAGGAGACTGAACATTAAATGGAAAATTACAGGATAATATCACTCTAGATATAATGCAAAATCCTGTAAACATATTGACAAAAGGAAATCAGAAATATCTCAAATTTTTAAAAAAGGCTAGATTTAATTGTAAGCAATAAAAATCCATTAATAAATTTTAACATTAAAGGAGAAAAGGTCAGATAATTAATTTTACTGCAGTAATTCAATAATACAGAAAGACCATCAATGATATTCGAACCTCATTTGCAAAGCTTTTTGTAAACTAGGGATAGGGCTAAATATCTTTAATTTGTCAAATTAAATTTTTATTCTCTCTCCCTGCCCTGTCTCTGTCTCTGTTTCTATCTCTATTACACATTCAACATCATACTTAATAATGAAATGTTAGAAACAATTCATTTAATTTTGCAACATGTCAGAAATGTTTGCTTATATCATTTTTATTACCATTGTTCTGGAGGTAGTCAGTGAAATAAATCAAGAGAAATAAATAAAATACATGACTAAAATAGAAAAAAAAAACTTAGGTAAACAATTGAAGAGGATATATTACCACGTTTTACTACCTAATAAAGAAATACAAAAAGGTTGATGTATAAAAGATTCATATTTAAAAACCTATTATAGTCATTAAATTAAGAATAAATTGTTAGATTATGAAGTTTTTTAAAAGACAAAATTCATAATAGCTAAAATATATTATCTAGAAATAGTTATTATAAAACTATATAAAACTTTTGGGTGGAGGAAATCAAAATCAAATTTTATTTGTTTCTATATAGTTAGCCAACTTCCTCATACCTTTTATTGGAGTCATCCATTTCTTGACTGTCTTATAATGTTACTTTTCATACATCCCAATGAGACTATTGCAGCTCCTAAAAAAACACAAACTATACAAATGAAAAGAAACCAAAGCTATGCTGCTTCAGTAATAGAAAATGGCTGTTCTCTTTCAAAATAATTCATAAGTTCAACATAATTATAACAAAAACCCAGTAAGATTTTTTAAGACTCTTATAATATAGGTTCTAGAATGCATGGGAAGGAGAAATGGCCAAGAAATATCAAAGTGATATTGAAAAAGGATAATAATAATTTATACTGCCAGGTGTCAAGACTTACCACAAATCTATAGTCTTTTTGTCAGTACTATAGTTGCACATTAATTAACAATAAAACAACTGAGTTCAACAGATAAACCAAGAATAGACTTAGAGATAGCAGTTTGGTAAAGAAGACAGGTAGCATTACCTGGCAATAAATGATTTTTTAAAAAATATATAAAATAGTTTGTTTTTCTTATGAAAATTAACATATATGTAATTATATATGTAATTCATAAATTGCAGGGAATAATTCTAAATAATAAGACACTTAAGTTGAGAGTTCTAAGCTTTTTAGGAAAAAAATAAGAAAACATCATTTTGACATTAGATATGGAAGGATTTCTTATATAAGATGCCTAAAGTACTAACTATACAAAATATATTGATAATCTTGATTACATTAAAATTCAAAATTTCTGTAGAGCAGAAATATCATAATGAAAAAATTTAGATATTGATTGAAAGATGACCTGTGAATCAAAATGTGTAACATATAAAGAACACAAATCAGTAGATGAATATTTCAATTGAATAGTAGTCTAAAATTATAGACACACAATTCATAGAAGAGAAAAACCTAAATGTCTAACAAATACATAGATTTTCAACCTCACCAACAGAGAAATACATTCAAATATACTAGAGTAACATTTATATACTATTGCAACACAATAAAAAACAATTAAAAAATGGGCAAAAGACTTGAACAGACATGTCTCCAAAGAAGATCTACAAATGACTAATGAGCACATGGAAATATATTTGACATTGTTAATAATTAAGGAAATACAAATCAAAACTGTAATGAGATACCATTTTGCACCCATTAGGATGGCTATTATAAAATGAAATGAAAATAGAAAAAGTTGGAAAAGATGTAAAGAAATTGGAGCCTTTGTGCTCTGCGGGTAGGAATGTAAAACAGTGCAGCCAATATGGAAAACAGTACGATGGTTCTTAAAAACATTCAATACAGAATTACTATATGATTCAGCAAGTATGTTTTTATATACATATCTAAAGAAGGAAAACCAGGGATTCAAATAGATTATTTGTATGTCAATGTTCATAACAACATTGCCCAAATTGAAAATAATCCAAATGCTCATTGGCTAATGCATGAATGGATATACAAAATTTGGTATACACATGTAATTGAATGCATTCAGTCTTAAAGGAATGAAATCCTGACACATGCTAAAAAGGGGATGAACTTGGAAAATATTATGCTAAGTGAAATAAGGCCAGACACAAAAAGATAAACATTCTAATATTACACTTATATTAGGTACCTAGAGTAGTCAAATTCATAGAGGCAGGAAGTAAAATGGTGGTCACCAACACCTGGAGGGAAGGGGGAAAAGGGTAGTTATTGTTTAATAGTTGCAGAGTTTTACTTCAGGAAGATGAGAAAGTTTTGAATACGGGTGTTTGCACAACATTGTGAATGTATTTAATGGCATTGAATTGTATATATAAGAATGGTTAAAATGGCAAATTTTATGTTATGTATATTTTACCACCTACACATACAAAATAACATTTATACATCACACTTCGTGCACGTCAAAATGGCAGAAAATAAAATCTTCTGTTATCAGTCATTGGGGAGAATACGTAGTGACAGGAAGTTGACCTATTTTGAATGAATTTATAAATTGATATACCATTTTGAAGAGAAATTTTGAAAGTCCCAGTAAAAGCTGAAGATGAATATAACTGATACCCCAAAATTCTTTTTCTGTTTTGTCATCCAAGAGTTAGTTTGTGCTATGGTTTTAATATCTGTCCCCTTTGAATGTCATGTTGAAATTTAATTTTCAACATGGTAGTATTAAGAGGTGGGGCCTTTTAGAAGTGTTTGGATCATGGATCATCCATGAATTAATGAATAAACAGGTTAATTGATTAATCAGTTATCATAGGAGTGGAACTGGTGGCTTTACAAGAAGAGGAAGAGAGTTGAGCTGGCACACTAACATGCTTAGATCTCTTGCTATGTGATGCTCTGTGTCATCTTGGGACTCTGCAGTCTCCACCAGCAAGAAGGCTCTCACCAGATGCTGCCCCACAACCTTGGACTTCTCAACCCCATAACTATGAAAAATACATTTTTCTAAAAAAAATTACTCAATTTCAGGTATTCTGTTATAAGCAACAGAAAATAGAATAAGACAGTCAATGTGGTGGTGGGAATTGGTGGCTTTACAAGGTGATTAGGTTGTTAAGACAGATTAATGTCTCTCTCAGAAAGACTCGTTTAGTCCTCGAAAGACTGGATTATTTCTTACCTGAGTGGATTGTTACATGGCAAGGCTGCCTTTCATGTCATGCTTCTGCTTCCCCTTCCTCTTTTCTGCCATGTTATGATGCAGCAGGAGGCCATCAGCAGATGCCTACCAGATGTGGCTGCCCAATCTTGCGCTTTCCAGCCACCAGAGTCATGAGCCAAATAAAGTTATTTTCTTTATTAATTACTCAGTCTCGGGTAGGTATTCTGTTATAGCAATAAAAAATGGACTTAGATACTCACATATACAAAAAACTCAAAACATACTGAATTGATATACATCAACTTCAGAATAATGGTTATTTCTGAAGAAGGAACATATACGATAGAAGTGGAACTTTTAGTGACTATGTAAGTTTTAACACATTTTAAGAGATCCAATTTACTTTTAAAAGGATTTTAAAAGAGATTTTTCACAGGTCTTTACTTTTTTATGGCATCATGAACAATTTTTGTCTACCTGTTTTTAATTTGTTTAGAATATCTTTCTGGAAAGCATCAATTCATAATATGTAAAGAAAAATATATAGTGTTATTAATATTTCCTTTGCCTTATCACCATTGGCAAGACACAATTGTGGAGTAAGTTATTTTCCCAAAAGTTTAAATCAACCAAACTCCACAGGCTCTTCCAAATTCTTAGCCAGAATTGAACAAGGTGACATTTGTAATTGTGAAACATAAAATATCTTAGTAGTCTAACCTGAGGCCAATTCATTGATCTCAGCGTCCTTGAGATAATAGTCAAATCAATAAGGATAGCAACCTTTGATTTTGTAATATCCCTTTTTCCTATTGGTTCCATAATGCGATATTTAAAATATTTTTCACATAAGTCCCAAATAATAACCCGGAGTGCAGAAGCATATGCCCATTTGTGGACTACTTCAGTCTGTGTTGCCTGAATGTATAATAGGAGAAGTGTACATTTCCTATGAGTCATGATCTCAATTAACTGCTCACATCAACTGTGTGAAGTTTATTTCCATTTTACAGTTAAGGAACAATGAGTCTAAACACACCTAAGTAACTTTCTCGAATATGCATAGGCAGACTTTTTAAAGGGCTCATAAATTGTAAAAAACAGTTAAACTCAAATTTGTCTGAATCTAAATTCTGGGCTGGTTCCACTATATCTTACTAAAACTACAACACATTGATTTTAGGAAATAGTGTCTTAAAATGGATATTAAGCTGTTTTGGAAGGATCATTATGGGGAACAATTAATGAGTGACAAAGTGCATTTTAACTTATGCTGGAGATTGTCATAGTTTGTGGCTGCTTTATCTCCTGCTCATTGCTTTTTGTAAATTTATTTTATTTTAAATTTTTTTACTATGAATGTTACTTTTGATTCACAAATTATATGCATACATGGGTACAATGAGATATTTTGATAAATGTATACAATGCAGAATGATTAAATCAGGCTAATTAACATATCCATCACCTCACCTATAATTTTTGTGGTGAGACATTTGGAATGCACTTAGTTGAAATATAGAATACATTATTATATTATTAATTATATATTATATTTTTTTGAAATATACATTATTATTTACTATAGTCACCCTTCTGTGCAAGAGAACTCAAAACTTATTCCTGCTGCCTCTCTTAAACTTTGTACCCTCTGATTAACAACTCCCCATTCCCTTCTTCCCCCCACTGTCTTAGTCTCTGGTATACATCATTCTACTCTCTACTTCTATGAGTTCAACATTTTTGGATTCCACATATAAGTGAGATCATGTGATATTCACCTTTCTGTACCTGGCTTATTTGACTTAGCGTAATGTCCTCCAGATTTATCCATTGCTCGCAACATAATCGTATATATGAAAAATGATAAAGATGCCACCAAAATAAATGTTAAAACTGATAAACAAATTCAATAAATTTACAGGATACAAAATCAACAACAAAAATAAGTATCATTTCTATATACTAATATCAAAATATCCAAAAAGGAAATTAGGAAAACAATCCCATTTACAATAGCAAAAACAAAAAATGAAACACTTGGAAGTAAATTTCACCAAGGAGGGTGAAAGACTTGTATACTGAAAACTATTAATAAAAAACATGGATGAAAGACATTGATGAAAACACAAATAAATGGAATGGTATCCTACATTCAAGAAATGGAAGAATAATATTGTGAAAATGTCCATATTACACAAAGTGATCAATAGACTCAATACAATCCCTATCAAAATTCCAATGTCATTTTTTTACAGAAATAGAAAAAACAATCCCAAAATTTGTATGGAACCAAAAAAGACCCTACACAGCCAAAACAATCTTGAGCAAAAAGAACAAAGCTGAAGGCATCACACTTCCTGATTTCAAAATGTATAATATATCATTGTCAGCAAAACAGCATGCTGCTGGCATGAAAACAGACAAATTGACCAGTATAATAGTCTAGAAAGCCCAGAAATAAACCCACACATTTACAGACCATTGATTTTAGACAAAGGTGCCAAGAACACACAGTGGAAAAAGTAAAAGAAACCATTAACAAAGTGAAGAGACAACACACAGAATGGGAGAAAATATCTGCAAACTATCTGTATGATAAAGGGCTAATATCCAAAATATATAAGGAATTCAAACAACTCAATAGAAAGAAAACAAATAACCTGATTTAGAAAATGGGCAAAGTACCTGAAAAGACATTTCTGAAAAGAGGACTTACGCATGGCCAACAGGTACATGAAAAAATGCTCAGTATCACTAATCATTAGGGAAATGCAAATTAAAACCACAGGAGATACCTACCATTTCACACCTGTTAGAATGACTTTTATCAAAAAGATGAAAGGTAAGTAATGGTGAGGATGGGGAAAAGATGGAGCTCTTGTACATTGTTGGTGAAAAGATAAATTAGCATAGCCATTATGGAAAATGTTATAGAAGTTCCTCAAAAAACTAAAAATAGAATGACCAGATGATCTAGCAACCTCACTACTCAGTATATATCCAAAGAAACTGAAATCAATATGTCAAGGGATATCTTCATTCCCTTGTTCATTGCAGCACTATTCGTAGTAGCCAATCTATGCAACCTACCTGTGTGTCCATCAATCGATGAATGAATAAAGAAAATATGGTACTAAACACAATAAATGTGACTCAGACTTTAAAAATAAGGAAAGCCTATTCACTGCATTTGATTCATCAAATTCTACTGGAGAGATGACTTTGGCAATAAAACTGCTTGGGCTGATACACTCTGACCCATGCAGTTGGAGGTGTTGCTACACATTGGTGGCTCTATAGGCTAATGCATTAAAATGTTTCTTCACATTACTATCTTCTTTAATGCAGTTTCAGATTTGCTTGCTCTCTCTGTGTCTCCAGCTCTAGCTTTCATTTTTGCTCTCTTTCTCATATACCTTCTATGGCATAGATTCTTCCTGACGATATATTTTGATGGAATCTATATTGTGTGGTTGATTTTTTTAAATACCTTCTAAAGCTCAACTATCTTCAGTTAAACTTTAAACATCGCAAACATTGCCAAGATTAGAAAGGTCATTGCAGGTTTCAATATTATTTATAAAAAGTTAATGTTCACATTTAAAATCAAATTTGATTTCTACCTGTGGCTTCAGAATCCTCGTTGGTTTGATTGATTTAACTTTTATTTTAGATTATAGACTAGACATTCTCAAAATTAAAGTCGTATTTTTGTAAGATTTTATACATTAGTGACACTTTATAAATTTTCTCTCCAAACTTTATATGTTAGACACTAAATATCAAGTGCCTCTCAGATTACGTAGTAATTACCAAAACCAAGAATAAACCACTATATATTCTGCTACTTTCTCTGTAATTCTAAAAGATCTTCAATCATGTTGATGCAATATATTTTGAAGATGTGCTATGATAATTTTTTATTTTATTCCATTACCAATTCTTACTTATTTTAAAGGAAGAAAGGGTTACATTAAAAAGAAGCTCCACATGAGTTGTTTTACTTCTTTCTTTTCTTTTTTTTTTTTAAGGAAGAATCACTGTTGCCCTAAGAAGAAGTAAAAAGAGAGATGGAATGAATAAAGTGTATACATTTTAATTTTTTCTAAAGTTGACTGGATAAATCAGGCATATCATCATATTCAATAGAACTAATAAGAATCTCTTATTGACAACTTCCTTTATGAGTAATACTCGCGTTTAATCTCAATTAATCTTCATAGCAAAACGGTGAGTTCAGGAATATCACCATCACCATTTTCCAGGAATCTATAGAAGTTATGACTTGTCTAAAAGCAGGCAGTTAATAAATATGCAGTCAGAATATAGACTTAATCATCTCTAACTACAGAGCCTGCATCTGCAATTATACTATAATTATTATATGTAATTATAAGTATTATAACTCATATATCATATTTTAATAATTTTTAGACTATATATACTTATATATGAAAGTTCCTGAAAGCCATCTTCAAGGCTAAATTATGATTTAACACATATCATGAGCACTGTCTTTCAGTTTGTAAGACATGAGACAATAGCCAACATTCTAATCAGATAGAAACTATAGAGCCTTGATATTCTAACAAGAACCAAGTTAGAAGGTAATTAGGGAAGTACATGATCATTTGTTGTTTTTATTCAAACATAACCAAATACTATGACTTAAGTAATATCTAACACAATACAAATAAAACTATTATTAAATAAGCATCCTTGTGATTTGTAGATGGAAGAAACTGGTAAAGGGAAGTATATTACCACATGCATTCCTCTAAGAAGCATGCATTTTTTCATACTTAACTTACATAACATATATGATATTTTATTTTATTAATGCTATCAAAACCATTCCAAAAGCTGATGTTTTTATCAAAATTGTCCTAGCTTTTCAAAAACAATTTCTTTTTAATATGGAAGAAAGATATAAATAATTTGATTATTTCTCCTGGTATGACAGCTGTGAGTTTACCTTTTATCGCAGATGCAGAAATATGGTAAATCTGAGTTAAACGGTATGGATGTAACTCACCCAGCCATTAAAGAGCTAGGCTTTCTTATTGTATAGACACCCTTCTTTTTCTTTAAGACAGTATCTATGGAAGGGAAAGTAATTTGCATTCCAAGCCAAAGGAAAATAGAGGTCATCTACCTGTTTGAATGAAAGGGTGGAATGGAACAAAAAAATAATTTTACCTGCAAGTTTCTGCATTATTACTTAAGTTCTGGAGGTTGAGAGGCTTAGGCCTCCTCATTTGGGAGATAAATGACCAAGCAGGCTGAGAGTTCCAGGAGTCAAACGGGACCAAAAGAATGTGCATGAGCTGGAAATAGGCATAGAGTGAGGAGCTGGACAGAAGTGAATAGAAGGCTTGGCCTGTAGTGCATCTGGTCCAGAGTGCCGTGGTGGGATACTCTGACATTTTTTTTAAAGGGTCAAAGTACATAGAAAGGTATGCTAATAAGTATAAAGAAATTAATGCTCTCTGGGTAACCAAATCGAAATAAGTGAAAAAGGGCAATGAAAGTATTAAAATGGAATCCTGGACTTTAAAAATTGGATACATTTTCAAAAATTTATTCAAAAATTTATTGGATTTGCCCATCCACATACCTATTGGTCCAGTTAACAAAAACTCTTTGTGAGTTAGTAAGATGAGATTCTGTATGAATAAAGCAAATATTGCTACCTGTCTTCTTATACTCTGTGGTGGAATAAAGTAAACGAATAATTTCATGTTCCAGTTATACTTGAGGTATGTGCTATAAATGTCAAGGGCAAGATGCTATGAATAAAAATAGTGTAATTTAATGTATACTGAGGTGTGGGAGATCAGTCAAGTGCCACTTATCCTGAAAGTGAAGGAGTGTTGCTTAACCTGAAAACAAGTGTCACTTTACCTGAAAGAGAAGGAGGTAGCCAGTTGATTTGACCCAGGGAATGAGGTTCTGTAAAAAGGCCCTGATTATTTGAATAAGAGACAGATCACTGTGGTTGTACTGAGCAACAAGCAGGTGGAGTGGCATGAAATGATTTTAAAAAGGTGAATGATGGTCAGATCATCCAGGCAATTTTAGGTAATTTTAGAATTATTGAATTTTGTCAGTCAAAAAAATTACTAATATGAAGATAGGTACTAATCTACATGTAGAAAAATAGCATGGAATTTCAGAAAAATAAGTGTTTCAAAACATTCAATTCAGAAATATTCTGGCTACATTAACGAAGGTCAAGATAGAAAAAAATTCTGTAGGCTTCTAGATAGAAAAAAAAAATTCTTTTTACTTAAAAGTGGGAACAATCAACCTGACCTGAGACTCCCACCCAGCAACATTCAGTGCGAGAAGTCAAAGTAGTAATATGCACACACTTCCAAATTATAGGAGATATTAACAAAGAATCTCAACCCAGCCTCAAATTAATTCAAGGATAAAAATAAAATTGGTTGAGAAAATGCACTCAATTAAGTACCTCACTGAAAGACATTTGGTTTGGTTCCAATCTGTTTCTGTTACCAGTAATGTTACAGACATAATTTGGCAAGTCTACAAATAAATCTGTAGGATGAATCCTCCAGGATAGAATTTTTCCAGAGTGTTTTGATTTTTAAACTTAATATCTATATTTTAAACTTCATTTAAGTTTTAGCATTCTAGTGACTGTCATTAGCGCAATAATTTTTTAACCTAGGCTTCAAATTTGTTTCTCAAATATACACATATATAAATACATATATGTATATAAATACATATATATATATATATACACACAGTCTGAGTACGCCTGATCTAAAGATTCAAAATCTGAAACACTACAAAATTCAAAATTTTTTGAGCATCGATGTGATGCTACAATTGGAAAATTTCACACCTGCTCTCATGTGATGGGTCTCAGTCCAAACGCAGGTACACCACACACAGTTTATTCAGTTTTCCCAAGGGAATTAAGACCCTCCTCCAACCCCCTTCAGCTGCAATATAGCTTTTCTGCACATGCTCATATTCCCTCATGCAAGCACGTCCTTAAAGGGTAATATTAAATAAAATGGCATACGTGCAGGCTGGAGGTGTCAATGACAGCTTCCCCACGATGCCCCACTTGGGGCCAAGGCCTACGTGCATTACTCGCTGTGTTGTTTTTTTTTTTTTCTTATTCTCTGCTCTGTGGTGTAAAGATACTGCTAAAAATATCAAAAAGGCATGCAGATATCCCATGAGCAACAATGACAAGAAAAAGAGGAAGCATTTATGTTTATCTAAATAGCACACAAAGTCAAGCTGCTGGAGAAACTACACAACGGTGTAAGTGTGAAACGTCTCACAGAAGAGTATGATGTTAGAATGGTCACCAAATATGGCCTGAAGAAATAGAAGGATAAACTGTTGAAGTTCTATGCTGAAAGTGATGAAGAAAATGTAATGAAAAATAGCAAAACACTGCATGCATTGACTAATGGTGAAAGAAGCGAAATGATTGTGAGTCAGGACGATCATGATAATAGTAATGGTGAAGATATTGTTGACACTACAAAAAAACGTGTCTGTAGAAGACAGGTAAAAACGTGTGATGGGCTTATTGAAGGACTAGAGCAGCATGCATTCATAAAAGAAGAAGAAAACATGTCAGCTTATGAAATCAAAGAGAGACTTCTAAGACAAAAACGTTGTAATGAGGCAGATGACTCAGGATGAAACATTTCAAAAAGACATCCAGTAGAATGCTTGCTCATCCCCTAGAGACCCCTTCCTAGGCCTTCAACTGCTTTCAATGTTTATTTTCACTTAAAAAAATTAAAATACAGTGTGCAGTACCTTTTAATTAAAACACAGCATTATAGGTGGAGACTAAAGCTTGCCATTGCTTGTTACCGCCGTCGTTCAAGAGCTGATACAGATATTCTGGTGGTGCTAGAATTGCACACATTTTTCACTGAACACATTATTTTTTCACTGTAATAACAGTGAATAGTTCTTAAATTTACCTATTGAGTATTTATAAAACATAGAATAACATGTCATGAGAACCAAGATATTGCATTTTTTTTTTTTTTTGCAGTATTTTGCAAAACATACTTTGTATTTTCAGGGTGGGAAATATTTGGTTTAATCTCAGCAGATTTTGTTTGTTTGTTTTTGTTTTACTTTAAGCTTCCAGTACTGTTTAAGATATATAGCTATTTACTGCAATATTTTAGGAAGTCATTTTTCTTGGGTTGCCATTCTCAGAAGCAAACTTTGAGATTAAGATTCATATGAAAGTGATTTATATAATAGCAACCACTGGTTAAAGACTGGGAGAGTGGGCCAACGAAGGGAAGGATTTTCCTAAAGAAATCTGTACTAGTTGGACCAAAACAAGAAATATTATTTATAAATGAATTGAAGAAGAAACTCAAAATTGACAGGTGATTCAATTTTATATTTTAAGGTAGAAGCTTCATGAATATTTAAATTAATTGAATTCAAAACAGATAAATAATTTCCTAGCCACACAAAGATAAAAATATCATTCTAGTTTTGAGAAATCGTCCCATCAAAATTATTTCAAAAGGCAAGCTAATATTTATTTAAAACTATTTTTCACCAAATGTTATCTACACTTGAATTCTTTTCTCATGTCAAAATTTTTTAACCAAATCATTTTATTCTTGAAGTAAGATAATAAATGTCTTTAGGAAAGCTCCCAATTTGTTTTGGCATAATTTGCTAAAATTTTTATTTCATAAATTTATAGTTTATGCTTTAGCAAATGATGCAATGTAATTAGATATTAAAAATTAAATATGCTACTCTTTATGTTTAAGTACACTTAGATATAAAATTTAAATAAAAATAAAATGGAATATTACTCCCTAGAATATTCAGGACTTTGCAACCTTTTTAAAATTGTACTGTTAACTAACACTTCTACATAGGTGAAGCCTACCAACCCCATCTCAGAGTACTCTTTCAATATATAAAACAGAATACATAAGATTACAATGAAAAGTAACAATAATACAATACACTATTAGCACATAGCCCTTGGAGGGATGGCTTCAGATTAAAAACCTAGAAAATATATCTACCATTTAAAAGGATTATTTTCATATGTATATAAACAATTAAAAGGTTAGTATTTTAATGTGTATAAATAACATTTTTAGTGATATAGGTAATATAAGCTGTCCACAAAAAATTGAAAAAATATAGAAAAATATGCAGATATAGGTTTTGTCAGTATTAAATGTACATACCTTCAGAATTTTGGCATATATCACACTTTATTTTTAAAATTGGGATAATAATATAAATGTAATAAGTATATTCTTGTATGTATTTATTTAAATAATATATTGTAATACTTCTATCTTATTTAATAATTGCTTAGTATTTTATATAAAAATATAGTTGCTATGCTGTTGTATCTTTAGGATTTCTAAATTTTCTCATGACAAACAATGCTATAATGAACATCTTTATAGATATCATCTGATCACACTAATTCTTCTTTTAGATTATTTTTACCCAAATGCATTTTTTAAAAAGATAGCATAAAGCAAGTCTATATAATTAAATTGGGTTTGAGGCTTTCACAACTGTTTCATAATCTATTTGTATATTTTAATACCAGAATTACAATTATGTTGTTGCTTATCAGTGATAAATTCTAACATTTCTGTAAAATAAGACTGTCATTTCATTTCTGTTTTAAAATGCACTTCACTTTCTTTTCAATTTATGGTTTAATAAAATATCTGGAAATAATTTTTAAAAAATTTTATGGTGATATTAATTGTGATTGCTACTGCATACATATATTAAGTATTTTTTATTTTGCTAGTTGACATCTTAATTTACATTTATCAGTAACATTTAATGCCAAAGTTTCTTGTTAGGTTAATTCATCAAAAACTGACATATTTATTGCTATCAGCAAAGGGTCTTATGTTAATTTTAATCTGATTTGTGTTGAATACTGAAAAACTACTTATTAAATTTTTAAATAGTTATTAAATTTTTAATAGTTAATTGGTTGATTTTTATGATTTCTTGGGGGAAATGTCATATCATCTGTTAATGTTTCATTCCAAGTCTTTTCTTGACTAGTAAGTAAAGAACAATGCGAAATAATGATGTAAGAGTTTCTGTTGTCTTGTTCTTGACTTAAATGGAAATGTATTTAATGTTTCAGCATATACATAGTGTTGCCTTTGATTTACTGTAGACTTTCAGCAGGTTTTCTTCATGTTAATAGATTTCTTAATATTAAACAACCTTTCATTTCTGGATAAAATGTTACTTTTCCTCAGTGTATTTAATTTATTGCTGAATTCTACTTACCAATGTTTTGTTGAATAACCCTTTCATCATTTTTTGTATTAAGATTGCTCAGTGCATGTTTTATTCATGCTCTTTATTGTCTTTGGTTTTAGATATGTTTCGGCTTCATAAAAACAGATCAACATGCTCTTCGAAATTATCTATTCATGAAGGAATGTCATACATATTAAAAAGCATGAGAAATATAATGGATTCTGCGTGGGGTCTGGCCAGAAGGGGAGATGCACAGGAACTGGGATGGGTCAGTTGTGGGAGGAGAGACAGGCAGTAGGAGGGCATGTACTGATGCACATTAGTTCTGGGACTAAGATGGACCAAAACTGGCAGCTGAGATGATTACCGTTGACAGAAGTTGCAGGTCCAGCCAGATGAAATAGAGAGGAACAATGAGAGGCCAGAAAAGGGTAGAAAGCTGCTGTTAAAATACATAACATCAAAAGTACATTTGAAGAGAACCAGTCATTCAGAAAATTCTCAAAATAAATAACATATATCAGGAGTTTTGAACTACACTGGATACTTTTTAAAAACCACTTGGTTGAGGTTATAATTGACATACTAAAAGGGGTCCATATTTAATGTTTATAGTTTGATGAGTTTGGGGATACACATACACCTGTGAACCATGACCGCACTCTGTGATATAAACATCCCCTCCAAAAGTTTTCTTCTGCGCTTTTTGTTAGTTATGATGATAATGGCATTGATGGCAATAATAGTAAGAATGAACACTTAACATAAGATAAATTCTCTTAGCAAATGTTTAGGTATTATAATGCACTATTTTTTATTACAGACATTATGCTGTACAATAGATCTCTAGGACTTATTTTGTGTAACTGAAACTTTTCACCCTTGACTAATAACTTCCCATATTCCCCTGCCCTCAACCCCAGGAAACCATCATTCCAATCTTTGCTTCCATGGGTTCGACTATTTTATTAATAGATTCTTCATATAAATGGGAACATGTAGCTTTTGTCCCTTTGTACTTGGATTATTTCACTTAATGTACTCCAGTTTTATCTATTTTTTGGCAAACAGCAAGATTTCCTTCTTTTTCAAGACCAAGAAAATATTACATTGTATGTATGTACCACATTGCCTACATCCATTTATTATTCATGGACATTTAGATTATTTCCCTGTCTTGAATATTGTGAATAAGCATGCAATGAAAAGGAGAGTGTAGATATCTCTTTGAGATCCTGATTTCAATTCCTTTGGGTGTATATGCAGATGTGGGATTGCTGGATCATATGGCAGCTTTATTTTTAATTTTTTTTTGCAGAACCTAAGAACAAGTGCTGGCAAGAATGTGGAGGAATGGAAAATCTTGACAAGGTTGGTGGGAATATCAATTGGTATAGCCAATATAGAGAGCAATGTTTGACCCTTAGTAAGCTTGCTCTCCCTTTCTCTCTCCATATGTACATGCTTTATATATTTTTTCATATAAATTATATTTATATATCATACATAATAGCAAATACTATTATTTATTATTATATGGAATGGATTTTCTCTGAAAAAATGCTTCCTGAACTTGGGCTCCATTACTTATATCTTAGGGTACAGCAAAGGGCTTTTGAACTTTTGAAGATATTCGATTCAATGACATGTTAAGATGTATCCATGTCATTCATAATGAGTAATAGTTTTATTTACAAAATTTTGCTACCGAAAAAAGAGAGATTACACAAATACATATTATAGAAAAAATCAAATATTTATGAAAGTATTAAACACCAAAAAATTCTAAATAAATTTTTTCTCTCAAATACTTAGTAATATTATTGACTTAGACTTTTCTACAATTTCTTTAAATTAATGTTCAAATTTTCTCATCAAAAATGACAAATACTTTTAAATCAGCTGAAAAATGTAGAGTCATGTTTTTAAAAATCACTCATTTGGGGAAACAGAGAAAAGCACAATATATTTAAAATTATAAATGTATTTTGCGTTTTATTGAGACTTTTTAAAGTCTAATTATGAGGACAATATGTTGCTTTAACCATTTTAGCATAAGTCAATTATACCAGCTGTTTAAGACTCCCCCCATCCCCTGCCCCACACAAAGTGTGATGACTATCACATAGAACAGTCTGTGAAATCAATTGCACTGTACATAGTTTTATTTAGGATATAATTTTCATTTTCTTGGAGAGTGCTGCCTCACTGTGGACATACGAGGAATCATTGAAGTGTGACAAGTGATTAGTTTTGCAGATAGTCTTTATCAAATCTTCCATACAAATTTTTTCCCGTATAATAACTGTATAAATAAATATTCACCCATAGTTACAAGATGCTTTGTAAAAGTCAGCATCTTCTTGGAGAACTACTTTAATATAAGTGAAAACTAGCCCTTTCTGAGTTATATCTTATAAGTTTTGTTTCATAAGATGTTTCTAACATATCAAAACAAGTAAAAGACAAAGTAACTTTTGTAATCATAATCTCTTCTGAAACAATTTAGCACATTTAATCTGTACCACTGCAAATTCAGAATATTGTTTACTGTTATCCCAAACTCTTATCTTCAATTCATTTTGTTTTTTACATTATCTTCATCGATTTTAAGGCAGCCAGTATTGAACCTAAGCAGTGAAGATTATGAATAGAATTACGTTATTAGGTATGATTTTATCAGAGTGAGTTCCACAAAAGTTGCACTAGTAATAAAAATGATGGTAATAATTCAATAAATGACAATGATGCCATTATCTAATTAATTTTTAATTTTAATATATCTATATCTTTATTCATAACGTAAAAGTAATTCCCCTCAGATTCCCCCCAGTAGATTTCTAAGTCACTTTCTCTTTGAAAGTCAGAGCCATGTTATATAATCGTGGCTTTTGTTTTATTTTGTTTATTAATTTTGTCTGTTTTTTTAAAGACAGGGTCTTGCTATTGCCCAGGCTGTGGTGCAGTAGCTATTCAGAGGTGCAATCATGGCTCACTGCAGCCTTGAACTCCTGGGCTCAAGTGATCAATCCTCCCTTCTCAGCCTCGCGGGTATCTGGGACTACAAGCTTTTGTATCATTATACAATCTATTGCTCATCCAACGTATCTTTGCAACCCTTATTTATTGATATAAAATTATTTTCCTTCTCATTCTTGTACTCTTCTTCTTAGTCTCTAGATTTGTAGATCACAAAGTTCATTTACAGTGTTGCATAGAGGAAGTAAAGGCTGGAAAGGAAGCAAGAAAACTAGAACTTGGCCCTGTGTGTGCCACTGCTTAGGTGTGCATCCTCTTGAGGTACATTTAGACATACATTAGACTCTTCTCTCATCAGAGGATATTGGACTAGGTAATTTTCCAGACTTTTTTAAAAATTATCTAAAATAGAAATCAGTTTTCTTGCAGTTTGGGTGCTGTTTAATTTGATTCAAATCAATTCAGTTCACATCCAGGTAAATCAGTTGTGTTCAAATCAAAGAGGATTTATCACAACTTTCCATAGACACAGTCCTATTATGAGCATTGTGCAGCCAGAGACCTGCTCTGTGAGGAGGAGGAATGAGAAAAGATTTGTAATGACTCATTTATGACTTCAAAGTCCTCACTTCTCTCCCATTAATTTTCACCATCATTATTAATGAAGGGAACCCCAAGAATTTATAAAGTCAGAAAAAGTGATACTTGGCATGTCTTCCTCCTTCGCACCAGATCCCCAAATAGACAATATGTCTTCATTCAGAATCTGGGTCTCCCAGGACCAGTTTATTTTGGGCAATGCTCTATGTTACAATACATTTCTTTCTTTATCTTCTCTTTAGTATTCCAGCTACAGTTTTCCATTTTCTCTGTGCTTTGCTCTCAACTAACTTTGCTGTTGGATGTGGCAATACAATTCTAAATGAATCCTAATTAAGACCTAATGTCTTGATATTTAACAGTTATTTGCATATTGGATTTTTCATTTAGTCAACTGGGCTAGAATCCCAACTCCTCCATTCTGAGGAGAGGTTTCCTCTCCAGGACAATGGGGACAATCATGCCAACCTAACAGTTTTGTTCAGTGACTAAATTATCAAATGAAGTAACTTGTAAAAATTCTCAATGCCTGACACTTAGCAACAACTCAATAAATGTGGGATTGCTTATGCTTATAATTATAACTATTATTTCAGGTTAGGCCATATAAGAGGTACAGAGGTTGCATTTTAGGGACTTTTAAATGCCTCTCGGTTTGGGCATCTGTGACACATATTCCCACACTTTGTTACACTGCCCTTTTCCCACACAAATATAAATTTCAATTCTGTACATTAGCATGTTTCAACACTATTCTCATAAAAGACTAATCTTATGCAAGAAAAAAATGTTAGAATAAGTTTGGCAAAACATTATATTCCATAGGCTCATCTTGAAGGTTCAGGTTCCCATTAGTGTATTAAAGACATTGAGAAAACCTCTAGTAAGAAACTATTTACACAAACGCTATCATACAACATTTCTTAATAGTGTATTACATTAAATATGTTTTGGGAGAAGCTGGTATATAAATTATATATAGACCATTATTAAATCCCCTGTCTCTTCTTAAGAACATTAAATGAATAAACATTTTTAATAGAGATTGCAGTATTTTATAATAGCAGCTTGTATTTCTTTTGTAAGTTTATGAAATGTTTGAGATATTCACTTATCAAGAGACTTATTGTTTGTGATAGAGATTATGAAAATAAGTAGCATTTAAAATTTTACAGTGAAATACTTTAAATGTGCCTATATAATGTAAAAATATTACTTGGCTCAGATTACTGGAATATAGGAGTTTGGAATATTTTGTAAGCAAGTAGAAATTCAATTTGACCTAGTTTGACCCACTGTTGAAACACTTGTTTAACCTGGGAGACAAGAAAGATTTGAGCATTAAGACTTGAGGAAAGCAGGGAGAATGCCGAACCCAGAAAGACCTGGAGTTGGGAGCTTCCATGACTTTCCTGTCGCTTTTCCCTATTTCTTTCAAGACATAGACTTCCACTATTTCACTGTGAATCATCTTGCTCTGTAGGCCAGAATACACCTCACTGAGAGCTTGAATTCAGCAGTTTATAATTTTAGCCAAGAAGAGAGACTCTTGCAAATTCAGTTCTAGAAACCTTAGAGAAAGGTCCTTAAAGTTCACATTGGGTCAGGTGTCCCAGAATTCAGAGAACAGGTCTACAGCGTACTAATGTGATTATGCCCACGAAGCTCACCATGAACAGTGCCCAGAAGAGTTGATGGGGAGGAAATTCGTAGATGTTCACTGTACCAGGACTACATATTATTCACCGAAGTAAAAAGCCTTAACTGTTTTTCAATAAACATTCTTAAAGGTCAATATCAGCTAGGTATCCTCCCCTTGGAAATTTAGGCCAATTCACTTGAACCTGCTAAGTTTGTTGATAAGTGAAACTCCAAGCCTCTTCCTTTCTCTGAGTTCTGGCAGCTTAAGCACTCACTTCTGCTTCTCTCTGCCGCCGCCTTGGTGCTTTCTCATCCATCCACTTCTGTCAGTTCTACACAGGAAGCCCAGGATCTTCACATTTTTGGTGGTGGAGAGGGATCCACTGGCACAAAACTGTGTGGAAGCGGGTCTGGGGGGTAGGGGATTGAACTTTTACAGAAGTTTGTGGTGCAGGTGGAAGGGAAGACAAAGTGCTCGGTGCACACGCAGCACCCGTATGTCAATGTCCCCTAACTTTCTCTTCTCACACTCCCCTGGAGTCTCCTCTGTTCACATGCAGATCATTCTATGTTCAACAACCCCCACCCCTTCCAAACCCTGGGCTCTCATTTTCTACCACAAGCGCTTAGCAATTTATTTACCTAACAAAGTCAATTTCTCTTTCCAAAAAGGAATTCTGATGACTAAAGTGTTTTCAATCTTTCTACATTATTGGAGCCATCCATTTCAATAGTTTCTAATGTGCTGCTTCAGTAATCTGGGTTCCAAACTTAGGTTTCTAATCCATTTGACATATTAGGCACGTATATTTTTGTTAAATATATACTGTAAGTCTTTATGAGAGCTGTTATGAAGATAGTGGAGGAGTGTATAATTGAACTTTAGCAGAATACAATGCTAGCCTTCAAGGAATGATATAATAATAATGCTAATAACAATAATAGTTAGTCCTTACAAAAACCTTTCCTATTAGCTAGGCATTGTTCTGAATGCTTTGTGTAGGTTAATTATCTTAATCATTGCAATCACCTTCTGAAGTAGTTATTATTATTAACTCTATTTTACAGATGGAGAAACTGAGAAACAGAGAAGTTAAGTAATCTGTTCAGGTCACACAGTTTGTAAGTGAGATTTAAACCCAGGCAATCTAGTTCCCATGTCTCTGTTCTTAAAGAAGAGTTATAACAAATATAAGAAGATTCCAAAGATGTTAATTACTAGAGTACTCGGAGAGCTGATAAAGGCAGGTAACCAAGCAGAGCTGCTTAGTGTAAGTGAAGATGCTACCCCAGGAGGCTGAGCTATATTTCCTTAGGTAGTGGCTGTGGCAGAGATATTAATGTGGCAGGACTTTGAGATTTTGGTTTTAAAAGGGGGTGCAGAGCATGGCAGGTAAAGGAAAATGATCAAAGGCCCTGAGCAGTGTAAGATGTATCTTTCCAGCAGTGCTTCACCTCAGGTATCAAAGACACATCTTTAAAACAGTAATTAGTAATATCTTTTGGAAAATAGCAAGTTGGTCACACTTAGTATAATGACCAGTGTGGGACCAAAAGATAGAACTCACTTGAGTTATGTGTGGGCATAAAGAAAACCATGAAAAAATACATTTGGGAATTCACAGAGATTGTAGATATTAGTATTTGAATATATGTATATCAAAATTTGGAACATATATTAAGAAGAAGAGCAATACATTTCTATGTATGTTTTAAAAATTAAAAATTATTTTCAAGAAGCCATGTCAAATAAAATTGTGATATGTGCATCAAGTCTATAGAGTTAGTAGGTAAACAGTGATTTGTTGCAGAGCATAATGAGAAAACCTTTGACTTCAGGAACGACCAGAGAGTCCCTTGAATTTCTGCTGTCAGTGAAACTCATTGGGAAAAAGAGGGAAAAAATAGACAAGATATAGAGGAGAAGCATTTGAGAAGCTGGAGCTGCTGTGGGGACCACTCAGCCTTCAGAAGTGGGATCCTGATGAGCAGGGGAACGGGATGTGGTGCTAAGCAGGTCATCTATTTTTAGTGAGAGATTTTCCCAAAATAAGCCACGACTCCCAGCAGAGGCTCTGATTTGCCTCTTCTTGTTCAGGCTTGTATATAACAAAGCACAGGTGATATTTCATAAATCATGCTGCAGATGTGTAACCAGCTATTACTTGTAGCTTCTGGGTCATCGCCTGTGCTTTGTTATATCCAAGCCTGAAGGTAGAAAGATTACGACAGCTTGCTAGACAGCTTTCAACTCAGACCTACTCAAAGATGCTGATTTTCAACTTGGCTGATATGTAGGCCAAGCTAGAGTTCTCAAGGGAGGCATGTCTTGTCTCAGGTACCCAAGAGTTCAACAAGGTGCTGGACCTCCTTTTTCTTAGTTGGGTGCCAAACAGACAGAAGTTTTTCATTGATTGTAGGAATGTAAGAAAGGATTACTTCTTTACATTTAGCAGTTGAAAAATTTAAGAATGTTTCCAAATATTTCTGGCTTTCAACTTCCTTCTACAGAAAGTGGAGATATTATAAAGTTGGGAGCAGAGGTATACAAAAATGCCTGTCTTACAGTAGGTGCTTAATAAGTTGAGCAGAAAAATTATTCAGGAAAGAGAAAGTTGTGTGAATATATATAATAGTAAAATATCAACATGTATTAAATATTATATAACATCTAGTTAGAATTCAATATTGCTGTGAAAACAACTGATTCCATTCCTAGCAACACAAATTTATTATATCATTCATGACTTAATGCTATCATAAAAATGTCTTTCCATTAAGTCTTAAACTTCAAAATCTTCTCTTAAATAACAATATATATTTCCCTACTTGTATGTATGTTTTAATTAATATGTACATGCCTATATATACATATATGAATAAAACTGGGCATCACTCCAAATTATTAAAAAATAAAAGTCAAGTCCTTACTTTCTAAATTCACTTGGTTTGGCTGGGAACTACCATAAGTGTATATGTATGTGTGTGTATCTTTATCTTTATTAAAATCAATATGTTGTTTAGAAATAATTCTGCAGATCCTTTCTTTAACTGTTAAACTGTTAAAGCTGTTTTGATTTCTTCATATTCATTTATTCAATTCATTCATTCATCCAGTATACCAATGCATCATTCACTCTATCAGAAACTTGAGAGGATAATAAAGAGATATAAGTAATAATTTTCACTGACCATAAATTAACAGTATAATGTGGAAACTAATACATTGTGAAATCAGGAAAAGGTTAAGTGCAAAATAACATTAAAGAGAGAAATGACGGATTAATGTGAACTAGAGAGGTTAGAAAATGCTACGAAGAGAAGGTCAATTTGCAAAAGACAGACGTCTAAACATTCCAAGTAGAGATATGCGTAATATATCTCACAAGGCATGTGAAAATAAAAAAATTATTGTGATTGTGAGAAAGACATCTGGGCCTTAGGAAAACTGTTGCAATTACACTGGACTAGATTTTACATCCTTTGGATTACTGACAAAACCATAGTTGAGCCAGATATGAATTTAGGGAAGGCCATGCAACTGATATTTAATAGATTTTAAATAAATACTTGCTTGTAAAGTTGATTGTTATGTATAAAGTATCTGTTAGCTATTTAATATTTCTGCCTTCTTTCCATCAAGTTGTTTCACCCTAGGAAGTGGCTGGCCAGGCGGAAACTGGTTTTTCAGCTCCCACCCAACCCTCTTACATCCAAGTGGGGACATGTGACTATTTCCTTTCAATGGGAAGTGAGGGGTGTGATGTGTGTTAATTTCAGAAGTTCAGAAATAGCTAAGACGCAAATGTGCTTGCATGTGCTTCACGTAGTCTATTTCTCCATGTGTTATGCTAACAGAAGATTTCAAGGTCCTACAAAAAAGCAGAGAAACAAGATGCTACACCTCAGTTTCTGAATGATCATGTGGAAGGATCTATGGGAACAAGAAATAAATACTATTGTATTTAGCCACTGACGTTTCAGAGTTTATCTCTATAGCAGGTAGCTAATACATCAGTATATTTTTCTCAATTTACCAGACAAATAGATGTTAATCATCATAATATCAAAGAACCGGTTTTTAATTCTTCCTTAGAAAAAAAGCAACCACAATTTGGCAATGTGATTCACAATACAAAATTTTAAAATATATTCCACTCTCTGAAAGTCATTGTTCTAAAACACAAAACAACCTTTTATAGAAATAAATTTATGTGTAGAAGCAAAAAAGAGCACATAGACTAAGAAAGCCAAATACCAGCCTTAGGATCTGAAGAATGTAGTGCTGAAATTTGTAAAGACAATGGAGGGGAACTTTACAAAAAATGCTTACTTCAAACTGCTGCAAAGTGATTTGGAAAGGATTTCCTTTTTATAGCTTCATTTTAGGTAGTGTCCAGTGTCTTTTTTAGAGACAATTTAGCTGCTTCAGTGGATTTTACTGCTTCTTTCTAAATTTGTCAAGTTGTACTGCTCTGCTTCCCTGTGCCACCCAAGCGCTCAAGGTGGAGGCTATTCCCAAGTACTGTTTTGACAGCCAGGTTAAAAGAGTACTCTGCTTTGCTATTCCTTGGTTAATGTATCACACCGCAGGCTTATCATTTCAGGCAGCTGATCCCTTTTCATTGCATCCTTATGTCCTAAACACTCAGGGCATTATTTATGTTACAGGTTGAGTACCTCTAATCTGAAATTCTTAAGACAGGAATTATTTCAAATTTTGCATTTCTTTTCCTTTTTGGAATATTTGGATATGTATAATGAAATACAAGGATGGGACCCAAGTCTAACCACAAAATTTATTTATGTTTCATATACACCTTATACACATAGCTCGAAGATAATTTTATACAATATTTTAAATAATTTTATGCATGAAAAAGTTTTGGCTGCATTTTGACTGTGACCAATCAGGTGTGAAATTTTCCTCTTGTGGCATCATGTTGGTGCTCAAAAAGTTTCAGATTCTGAGGCATTTCAGATTTTGAATTTTTGGATTAGGGATGCCCAATTTATACGGGTAAATAGAACTGACTTTAAAATGCGGAGTTCTGTTTTATTTCTCTCTGTCTCTGTCTTTGTCTCTCTCTCTCTATGGCACTTACCAGTGACAGCTACAACTTTTTCGTATCTGAAAAGTCATAGGTTTTTAGCCAATGTGGCACATTAAATGTAGACTTATAAATTTACAAATCTACAATATTGTCTTTAATTTAGAAATGTAATAAATGTATTTAAGACTGAATATATTTTTGCATTAGATCCTAAATATTACATGTATTCCAAACTACTATGTAGGTGTTAAGTACAAGTTTTTTTTTTTTAAAAAAAACACCCTCACTCAGTTTATACATATCTTGTAAATAGAGGCTATTTATTGATTAAGGAAAACAATCCAGAATTCACCACTCTAAATTAATCCTAGGCAAGCTTATGTAAAACTGTTGAAAGATACTGTGTCCTTGCTATAAGATATTAAATTGCAAAGATATATGTGGGAGTTTACAAATATTTTATTTTTAAAATGTGTTTATAATGCTTCTTTTTATAAAATCAACTTCAATAAAAAGACTTATTTGATAAATTTAACTAAATGGAAACGCAAAGGAAAATTAAGATCAAGTGAAAGGCGCGAGCAAGTTTTCTAACTATAGCTAACCCTAAAGTTAAAAGGATGAAAGTACAATTCACTTCTGGGCCACCACAAAGCCAAGCTCAAATTAGCCATGTTACCGCAGAAGCACCCGTCCAAAATCCGGAGAACTCATGTTCTAGTCCCAACTTCTCCAAAGAGGAGAGCTGGGGCAAATCGCATTTCCTTTCCTAGCTTCAGTTTCCTCATATGTAAATTAATGATTTAAAGCTAGATCGTTTCTAATGTATCTTCTAGATAGAAAATTGGCCACTCTGTTTGCTGACAGAAATTTGTAACTTTCTTAAAAATAAATTCATAAGGATACTGGTTCAGGAGTTTGCTATTTGCTTTCCTAAGTGTTATGCTTGTGCCCTTACCTCCTGCACCCCTCCCACTCACGTAACAGTCAAAATTGCACCAATAAGTCACAGAATGGTGAAAGTTACGCGGAAACGAGTATTTTGCTTTAAATGACTTTTCTGTCAATGTGGCTTACTTGAGTAAACTGAGAAAAAACAAATCTGCTTCAACTGGCAGTAGAGGCAAATAAGGAATAACCTTACATCTGATTAAGGAAAAAATCTAACATTCTTGTATATGTGGAAGAAAATCTTAACTAATTGGCTTTCATCAATCAGAAATTAAAGAACTTTGAATAGAGGATGATTTTTTTCTCTCTTTTTATTATGCTTGTAAAAAAGACTACTTGAACGAAAAAAGTTTGAAAAACTATAGTATGCATTTCTTACACCAAAGTGTGGAGAAAATGTTGTTCAATTCTTTCAACCTCCATCAAAATTCTTTGCTATCTTTGGCCTGTTGGATCAGCACAACCTCCCTCCAAACCTCTCCCTAGGCTTAACTCGAAGTGAATCTAGCAGGAACACCAGGAGACTCAGCTTCCAATTAATGCTTAGGTTATTTCCGTGTTTTATTGAAACTGTTATTATAATCGTGTTATTAGTATATTATAGGAGGAGAACCATTTCTGTTAAGCAGCTGAGAGTAGCTATGTGAACAGTTTTGATCTTTCCTGAAAATTAGCAATACTTCAATTAACTCTCACTCATTGTCTGGTCAAATAAATGCAAAACATTTCACGGACTCTGACTTCTTTTCCTCCATGATTATTTTCACTCTCTATTCCTTTTTTTTCCCCATCAACTAACATCGATGCCTTTCCTTCCACTGTGTATAATAACAAATCCCCCAATTCCCTTCTGAATTCTCCATCTGATTACTAACTCTTTGGTAATCAGGTTGAATATGCGCTTCCTTATATCTAAAAACAACTTGCTAGTGATATATAAAGCATGTCACTAAAAGTTTACTAAATTTTATACTCATTTATTCTCATTAGTGCTTGAATCCTCTGAGAACTATAAATTGCTATTATGTCATGAAGTCTGACTGCAAGACATTCTAAAACTCTTATTGCTTTATATACACAGAAAAGAATCCAAACTCCAAGAATATAAAGGGAAATACATTTTGTCATTATTGTAGTAATTTTGTGCCTTGAGTAGATGTGATTTACAAGCACCGTTCTTCTTGCTTTAAAATTATGGAATGCTGTAATTATAACTTCATCTTTATCAATTTAGTTAGTTTTGGATTGTTGACTGAACCAATTTGTAGTGAATTTATGAATTTTTGGTCTCTAATTTTTCAATAGAATTTAAGATGTGAGTATCGAAGTTCAGAGATGAATCAAATATGCTCCTACCACTAAAGCAAATATATACATACTCTCCCAACATATTCACTTATTCATTGGTTATCTTCCACCTATGCATTTATACTATTTAATAACTTGAAATGTATTATTAAAGAAATGTAATGAATTTACTAGATTATTTTTATATTATGGCATACTGTTATTTAATAAAATCTGTATATATTAATATAAGGTCATATTTATACCTTGAACATTAATAAGCCACTTATATTTGTAGCTAGCCATAAGTTTACTTCAACGGGTTTTTTAATCTTCAATGCTTTTTTATCATCAAGCTGTTTTTCCCTGAGAAGAAAGCAGGAGTAGGGGAGAAAAATTCGCTTTGGGTCTTTTGATCCACTCCATCTAAATTTTATAAAATTGTTGAGCATAACTGATATGCTAGGTTTCAGTATTTCAGAGATAGTTTGAAATCTTGTCTTAGTTACTTAATAACAATTTTATACATCTGTAAATTGGAAATACAATATTTCTGTCATAGTATTATGTTCAGGATATAAGGGAATATATATAAAATTTATCCACTGATCCCCTTAGTTCTTGATTCTGCTCTAAAATCTAACTGCCTGAAATTCCACCTTAGACCCTAATTCATGAATTTAAACTGATAATGTATAGAGTTTAGTGCAGTTTTAACCTAATGGATATTTAACTGTTTGAAATAGTTACCATATTCTCTCCTTTGTTAAAGACCTCAGGATATAAGGGCTAATTGCAGTCAGGTCTCAAGTGGCTTTGAGGAGCACAGCAGTGGTGAGAAATTTGTGTAAAGAGGAGAGTGTTGGTGATCTTTCCAGGAACAAAGAGAAAAAGGTTTAGCAATTTTGATTCATTTTCCAGCAGATTTGAGTCTTAAAAGCAAGTCTGGTTTAGCCCTAGTGCACTGGGAGAAAGGCATACTTTGCCCAGGAATCTTTTTCATACTAGCTCTCTCCCCTCACTGAAATTCCACCACTGGATTATTCTGAGAAGGCCGACAATATCCTTGGTTTATCCTGGCTGTGTGATGTGGACAGGAAAATTATGTCTTCAAATCTTTGTCCATCTGTAAACCATCTGTAGAGGAAGACTCTCTGTGTTCCCTCCTCAGGTGATACTGTGAGGAGAGTAATTCCCAATGCTGGAAATCACTTGAAGTCCAAGTGGGTACTTGACTTGGCATGAGAAAGAATTCAAGAGCTAACCAACAGTAGTAAGCAAAAGCAAGTTTTATTTAGGAAATATAGAAGGTCTGCTCTACAGAGTAGAGGCTAGTTCTCCCTGCTGAGGAGAACAGGCCTTGTGTTTTTTTGGTTTCTTTATTTAAGCAATGGCTTAATCATATGCTAAGTAGAGAAGGAATAGCTATGTTAATTTTTGGAAAGGGGCAATGCTTTCTGAGAGCTGGTAACTCTTCCCTTTCTTTACTTTCCTTATAAGGTCCCTCTTAGAACTGTCATGGCTTTGGTGGGAGTTTCTTTTAGGATACTAATATATTATAATTAAGGCATAATGAACTGCAAGGTCAAGAAGTGGCCAATTCCTTTGCTATCTTGGTTCCAACTGGTCTTAACTTGGTCTGTCACCACATCCTGTTTTAGATCAGGGTGGTTAGGGACCTTTTGACTCTGTGTTAAGCAGTGCCTGCCATTTCCCTATCTCAATATCCCTGTATAAAATATGTCATCTTACTTCGGTATACAGACTGGAATAATGTTACTCAGAAACATCTCAGATGTAGAGATCCTATCTTTTTATTAATGCAAAGCAAAATAATACCAAAGCATTTATTTCATATTAGAATGAGTTAAAATATGATATGATTTTATATAGCTAAAGGATTTGCACAGTGATCAATAAATGTGTATATAATTGAATTTTCAGAAGAATCAGCTCTTTTATTTATACACACACATAACATCTAACTAGCTGTTCTCATATTGCCCTAATAATCTATGTTATATATGTGCATATATGTATAAATGTATGTGTGTATATATGTGTGTATATACATGCATATGTACTGTACACATGTATACATTTTATATTGCTCATATAATTTATCATTGTTAGCTTTGCTTTGCTTGTACAGTATTGTTGAAATAGAAAGTATTTCGTGATAGATTTGTTCTTAAGCTTAGGTATAGTTGTAAATTGGACACAATTTATATCCAGTTTGATCCCCCCTTTTCTGGTCTGTAGCATTTTGTTTCTTTTTGGTATCTCATTTTGAAATATCTAGTCCCATACTGTCATGAGAGAAGGCAGGTCACTAAATTTGTTTACAGTGAGTTATTAGTGCAGACAAATAATGATCTTAATTTAAAACATAAAGGAGTAAGTCTCTAATGATTGCATTTCAAACACTGAGAAGAGAGTAAAGAGTGAATTTACCAGCCTCCTTAAACCTATGGCTCATATAGGTGGCTAATATCTTCATCAAATCATGATTCTCATCCTAAAGGGAACAGTAGAAGTAACAAAGTAAAAAAATCATAATGTTTAAAAAAGCACACTTTACAGATTTTAAATATTTAGTGTATAAGGTATTTTGTATGTGGAAAAAGAAATACTTTATATTTTATAAAACAACATTAGCAACTACTAATAACCCAATCCATATTTCCTCTCACTCTTTGGCAATTCTCTAATTCTTTTCACATTTGAAATCTGAGCATTGGACCCAGGGTGTGTGGTGTGAAGAGCACTGTTAGTTTATACAAACTCTGCTACGTTTACTTACCGTACCTTAAAATGCAGTCCCAACCTCAGAATTTCTAGACTCACTGGACTGTGTTTATCTCCTAAAGCCCAGTAGACATAATTTTCATTAAGCTTATCAATCTCAGACTCTCTCATAATGACACTGCATGGTGAATAACAATGCTGGGATATGACATGCTTTGAATGTTTAAAAACGTCCAAGTAACTCCAAGAGCGAGTTGACAGAATGGAAAAGAATTAGAGTCTCATTAACTGCACACTAAATTCTTAATACAAAAATTCTGACTATTGATTGTAATTTGGTATTGGGTTATGAATTAGCAGTTATTTAACATTTAGAAAGTCACTGTATTTTGATTTAAGTGGTTAAAATAATTGGATTAAATAAAAACCATAACTATTGTTTGTGCATGTATAAGCCATGTTATGATAAAGTCTTAATTTCATGGGCATCTGAACCACTGTATTTAAGAAAAAATGTATTTCACTATGTATATATTCATTATTTATTATTATTCTAGACTCATTGTTATTTGAGGCCTAGATAAGATAGGTTTCATCCCTTCTTTATAACTAAGACAATCATTTTTAATCTTCCTAGTAGTCATATTAACATTTTTAATCACTTTCCTTATTTGTATATTTGTTATTAATAAATTTCAAAAGAATATACTTGTTTTCCAGAAACATGGCAGCTTATTGCAATCCAACTGGGACTACTTAACATTTATACCCCAAAAGGCATTTGGCTGCTTTCTGACAAAGGAGAAAAGAACTTGAAATTTATTTATTTTTTATTTCAGCATATTACAGGGGTACAAATGTTTAGGTTACTTATATTGCCTTTGCCCCACCTGAGTCAGAGCTTCAAGAGTGTCCATCCCCACATGTACCAAATGCCTAAATACGTCTCAAACATATCCCGTGGTTTTTGACAAATAACTTTTCCCTGATCTCTATAAAACTATAAATGCCTTATTTCTGAAAGCTCCAAATTCAAAGGTGATATTATTGATTAATATTCTCCTTTCACAGTGTAACCAAGGAAAACTAAGGCATGATAGCAATTCCTGGCTTTAGATATTGAGTTCCAAAAGAAAAAATGAAGAAATGCAATGGGTCTTTCTGTCTGTTCTTTGAATAAGATTTCTTTAAATTATGTGGGATGGAAAACCCACCTACAGAGATCCTAGTTTTCATTTTTAGATTATTATCTTATTTTGGGGGGACAATTCACTTTTTTATTAATTTTTATGAGAGTAAGTAAAACACTGCAGACATTTAGATTTGTTACCATAGTAAAAAATTACCTTTTTTCATTGCTTTTTTTTTTTTTTTGAGACAAAGTCTCACTCTGTTGCCCGGGCTAGAGTGCCATGGCGTCAGCCTAGCTCACAGCAACCTCCAACTGCTGGGCTCAAGTAATCCTTCTGCCTCAGCCTCCCGAGTAGCTTAGACTACAGGCATGTGCCACCATGCCTGGCTAATTTTCTTTTTTCTATGATTTTTAGTTGTCCGATTAATTTCTTTCTATTTTTAGTAGAGACAGTGTCTTGCTCTTGCTCAGGCTGGTTTCGAACTCCTGAGCTCAAACAATCCGCCCACCTCAGCCTCCCAGAGTGCTAGGATTATAAACGTGAGCCACCACACCCGGTCCTTCATTGCCTCTTTGTGAACAATCCTAATTCATTTATAAACTGGACAAGTGTCATCCTTCTTAAGTTGATTCTGAAGGGAGACACGTCCTTGAACACTGCAGTAATAAACATAGAAAGTGTATTTTTCTGTGCAACATGGTGGAAGAGAATTAGTCACAGCAGGAAAACAAGAGTGATTAAAAGAAAATGCTAGGGTTATTTTGAAGCATAAACTGAGGTGATATCAGAAGCTGAAAAGCAGGTACAATTGCAGCTGTTTTCCACAATACAGATGTAATATTGATGTGAAACTTATTTTCTGTTTATATTACCTATTCAAGGATATACTTGACTCTATACACCACTGTTTCCACTCATAAGCATGTAATATGTTTATTAAAATATTTTTTAAATTCTCATTTTTAAAATAGATTTTTTAGCATTGCTAGATTAAGGATACCCAATGTTTAAATTATGAACCCTTTATAATATGACAAAGGTTATTTTTTCTCTTCCTATTGTAATGTAAATATATATCCACATATTTACATACAATTTTCAAGAGTTTATTAAATCCATTACAGCCCAGGGACTCCAGGTTACAGACTGGTGTCCAAGATTACAAAATGTGAAATTGGATTTAAGCATTAAAAAATTGCAATTAACTATTAGCTATTACCTTGTATGTAGTAAAACCAATACATTTCAATAAGCCAGCATTTTGAAAATGTGTTCTTCAGATAAATAGTTTTTTGTGTGTGAGAATATGTTACCCAGACAGTCTTTTCTTGGCTTCATAGTCAAATAAACTTTTAGGAAATGCTGAGTTAAACAAAAGTTAGCAATTATAAACAGCTTTCTCTTGATCAGGAATTTCTCAGAGCCTTTATTATTCCAACATGTTTTTTGGTTCTCTAGTGAGGAAAATGAGCCCAGAGGGTTTGCAAAATGTATTTGCACATTGAACATTTTTTTCCCTCAAGGAACATCTCATAGAAATAATGTTTCTCTGACTCTCAAGAATTTGTGAAATGTTACGATGAGCTTTTTAAATCATGCAACAAAAATTCTCTTTAGAGATGCAACCATGTTACGCAGCCCTTGTAAACTGAGCACAACTGAATCACATTTTGATTCAGGCACACAGATACATTTTAGAAACCCTCAAATGAGTTCAGAGGATATTACAATATTAAATGGCACTGATGTGCAAACTGATCAGCGGGGCAAATTTCGTAGTGGTGGTATTTCTCTAATAACTACAATCACATTCCATTTTAGAGAACACAAGGACCTGAATTGAATGTAAGAAAATTTTGAATGCTTTCAAGGGGTTAGACCATTGAATAAGAAGTAAAACTGTAAATTCATTTCTTGAGAAACAGAGTCAATTTTGTGTCTAGTGTCAGAGTGGAGGGCCCTGTGATCAAGCCCTCCATAACCCAATTCCAACCACACTGTGTTTCTGCAACTGGACTTAAAATCTAACTGTCTGTGTCTCAAATTAGAGCCAATTTTATGCATTTATGCATAAAATATTTATGCAATTCTACTTATTCGGTTTACTTGGAATTATATTATGTGCATATGAAAAGAGAGAAAAGTTTCAGAAATCTAGGGAAATTTCTAAGATAGACTACTATTAGTCCTATTAATCTTTCAAAACATTAAATATATATAATTTAGGTCAATATGAATTTTTTACGCCACATGCTGATCCAATGGTAAATGGACTAAGCCAGTTTCACCTAAGTCTATAAGCTTTTTCCACGGAATAACTTCACTATTTTTGAAAGAGTGGATTAATTCATGGCTTTGAAATTTATTACTTCAGTGACCTGATAAATTTAATGATACTTTCAAAGTACTTATTTCCACTTGACAGCTAAATGGGAGAATTTAGGACAGAATATATGAATGTGTTCAGAAATCTTTGAATACAAATTTCTATCTCTCTATCTCCGTCTCCACTTCTGCCTCTATCCCCTTTGCTACCTCTGTGACACATGCCTCTGTATCTCCATATCCACAGCTACATGTATATCAGCATCTCCTACCTCTATCCCAGACAGAATCTTGGAAAAATAGTTACTTTTCTCTTGTAGATTTTTATCTTTTTACAAATTACTCTTTAATATTTATGAAACACATTTTCAAACAGGAGTTATTTCTAACTTCTAACTTAAAAATGTGATTTTAATATCTTGGTTCCCTTATTTCCCAGGAGGTTACATCCCATTATACATTAGGTGCACACATATTCTATCAGGACCCATAATTAGAAATGAAATTGCTTCAGAACAGTTTTGTCTGTGGCTGAGCTATCTTACCTTTAGTTATGTGCTTGAACGGATGCAGCCTAATTATCAACTCTCAATTGAAAATGAGTACCCCAAGCTCCAGCTGCTATGGAGCCTCTATTTTATTCATTTTATTTTTCTCATCAATGAGGCAAGTGTAGCATAAACCTGTGAGACACAACACCGAGACCAGAGATTCAACACTTCCTATGGCTATATTAGGTAGAATGTTGTAAAAACAAACACATTGCTGTCTGTGAAGTTAATGAAATGGAGTTTATAAAAAGCAAATATTCTCATCAAGAGAAAGAGTTAGTATATCATACCAGTGTAAAATTATAAATTTCAAAAGAATTAGAATGCAATAAAAACACAGCTCTAAGTGGATAACAACAATAATTTGACTTCTCTTTGATAAAATTCTCTTGATCTTGGAGTCATTAACTACTGTTACTGTAAGAATAAAGGCAGAAGTGTTACCAAATAGACATTTTAACAATGTAAACTAATATGGTACCAGAAAAATAAGGATTGATATATTTTATGTATGTTTTAATAAAATGTGCTTGGAAAAATTTTATTTTTTGGAAGTCTTTCAGAATTCATGAATTTGGTGAGGAAAAAATATATATGAATGTTCCCAATTTCCATAACCTTCCTTTAGTTGGTTAATATACAAGGGATAAATAACAATCCCATTTGCTTGGTTTTCTATATCTGGATTTATGTCTTATGCTCTGCCAAAGGTTGGAGTCCTAAAATTCTAGGTATGTGAACCTGAATGAGAACTATGCCCTGAGAATCAGAGAGTAAAGATAAAGAGCTTGGAAATTCTGTTGAATTAAGTCCTAAAGAGTTTCCTCTTGAGGGCGTCACCAAGATGTGTTTTGAATAACGAAAAGCAGAAACTCTGTCTAATTCTGACTTTGTGGATTGAATTTTTCCAATTATTGTATATGCAAGTTATACATATCAGATTACTGCTTAACGATTGTGTTGTTCTCGTTTGACTTAATTTGGCAAACAAAAACAAGTATTTAGATAATGGTATGGAGTTTCACTAATACAAATTTAATGCTTTCACAGATCAGAAATCAAACATTAATTTTAGCTGCCTTGTTTAATATTTTCCTCCTTTATTCTCCATAAAATCACTGCAAATCCTCTCTAATAAATTTTCTTTCAGCACGTTATTGATTAGATTTTTAACCTTTGAGAACTGGGTTCCTGTTTTAGCATAATGCATTTCAGCTGAGCTATATATTAATGTCATCACTGATCATCTGTAAATCCTCCATGGATAATTTACATTTTTGCAAAATGTGTTGATAGAGTAATCTATTGGAAGAAAAATCCATAGTATAATTATGAAACAACATAGATGACCTATTTTTCTCACTTTACATTTTTCTCTATTGATTTTGGTTAAGTGTATTAATATCTTTGTCTTGTTGGTTAAACTTTAAGATAGTGCTCTGTCTGCTTCAGCTGAAAGAATGATAAAGAATTACCACCATAAAAATCATGAGAAAAAAACATTTGCAAATATAGTTTATTCTAGTGATTGATTTTGAGTTTGGGGGGAGATGGAGATAATTCTTTGTCATGTGTTTGTAAGCCAGGCTGCTAAGAAAAATTTTCTTAAAGCATTTATTCACTTAAGCAAATGGAACACAATTCCTAATTAAAGAGAGAAATGTTGATTTAATAAACTGTAAGTTTAAAAAAAGATGGCACATATGTAACTATTTCTCTAACTAAAATGTGTAGTGTGTATCTACCAAGTAGGAAGTTTTTCTCAATCATCGGAGCCAAACATGACTTTCTGAATATTTTTTTAGATGAGGATGGTCTAAGATTAGACAAGAACCATTTGAAAGTAAAGCTCTGTGTTTTTTATTTTTTTCCAGAATATCATGGGGCTACAAATGATCTGGTTACATTTTAAGTCAAAGTTTAAGTGTTCAAATCACCCGGATAGTGTTTATCATACTCATGAGGTGTGATTTCACCCATCCCCTCCTCCCTCTCCACTTGCTTGATTTCCACTGAGTTTCACTTCCGTGTGTGCATGTAAGTGCTGATGGATGAGTTCCGATTTAACAGTGAGTGCATGTGGTGTTTATTTTCCCATTCTTTAGATACTTCACTTAGGAGTCTGATAAAGTGATGCCTCCTGATTTATTCCTAGGTTGCTTTGGCTATTCGGGATCTTCTCTGGTTCCATACAAAACATATAATTATTTTTTCTAGATCTGTGAAAAATGACACTGGTATTTTAATGGGGATTGCATTGAATCTGTAAATCATGTTGGGTAGTATAGACATTTTAACAATGTTGATTCTGCCGATCCATGAGCATGATATGCTTTCCCATTTGTTTATATCCTCTGAGATTTTCTTCCTCAGTGATTCATAGTTCTCCTTATAGTGATCTTTCATCTTCTTGGTTAAATATATTCCTAGGTATTTTATTTTCTTTGTTGCTATTGTGAAAGGTATTGAGTCTTTGATTTGGTTCTCAGCTT
>CAUYSK010118103.1:0-97535 GCA_963575035.1 Avahi laniger
CTTTATAAAACTATATCTTTGTCTCAGTATATTCTTTTATTTTTTCCATTTTCCATTTTTCTCTATTATTTTCTTATCCCTTGCAACTCTACCAAAGGGACCCGGTTTTTTGTGGGGAGCACTGGCCACGTTCCCCGCAGCAGATGACCTTCAAGGGGATCTGTGACAGCCATGGTGACAATAATGTCTCCTCCTCACTTGTGTGCTCAGGCATGTGTGTATGTGTGCACAAGTGTGCACATGTGTGCACACACACACGCGCACACACACACACACACACACGCACGCATATTACTCTATCTCCCTCTCATTTGCACCATCTGACCACGGCCTCATAAACAGCGAGTCCCCAATCGCCTCAGCCCTGCTGAGCCACGCAGCCGTGCCTCGCCACGCAAGCAAATGCCACATACAAGATGGCAGCATTTGCAGCCTCTCAGGCCCCAGCTACTCCAGTGTGAATGCAGGGCAGCTTCTGACTTCAGAGTAATACAGAGTAATGGGAAAAAGTGGAACAGATCTCAGGAGTTTGAGGTTTCTTATCTCCTGTTCACCAGCAATTTACTTAGCTGGTGCTAAGGAAGTTATCTAAACTTTTTAGAATTTAGTTTCCCCATCGGTAAAACTAGAGCAATAACACCTGTCCTATTTGCCTCCAAGAGTTGTAGAAAGATTCAAAGAAGCTGATTCATGTACGTGAAAGCACCTTCACATGTAGAGATGCTCCTTGCAAAGCCTTACCCTGCTCAGCTCTAGCCTCAGTACATTGGTTTTAGGCCATTAGGCAGGGCCCTGCTGCCTGACTTCCCAAAGCCTCCCTTTCCCTCACCCCCGAGGGGAGCATTCTGCCCTGGGAGCACAGAGTGTCCTCTGGTCTAGAGGAAACTAGGCCTTCGCTTGCAATAGGTTCAGGCAGACCAAGTTGAGGAGCAAGCCCCTGGTGGAGGGACACGAGAAGTCCCCTTGGGATGGGCAGAACAGGCTTGCTGCCTCGGTGGTGTCCGGCCCCTTCTGTCTCTTCATTTGTCCTGTGTCAAATAGCAAATTTCAGAATCACTATGCAAAGTGGTGGATGGAGCAACACAACTTCCTCCAAAAATTAATAGGAACCAGTGAGGGTGTCAGCTATTGTGCCTACTACCTGTCATTAAGGCCGCGTGATGTCAGCAGAGAAGCAAGTGTCGGCTGGACCAGACCCCTCCAGCTAAACCAGGGGGAGTTTATCAGTCACTCAAGTCAGCTGCCCTGAAGGGTGAGCATGGTACTCAGGGATTGGAAAAACTGACAATCCTGGAAGAGGACGCAAAGTTTATCACACAATCACATATTGCAGTTGATGCTCCATTCTGTAATGATGGGAACAAAATCCATTGTAGTATTCACTGTGGACCCAGCCAAGGTCCTTGGGGAGTGAGAGTTGGGGAGAGGGTGCCCAGCCCTTCTATACAGGTTCGGAAAGAAAGGCTCTTACAATCATGCAGTTAAAAAACAATGGAAGCAAATTCACCGGGACAGAAACGTTGGTGGGGGAGAGACTTGAGGGAGACTCCTAAACAGTTCCCAGAATAAATTCCCATGTAAACCCAAAGAATGCTAATGGAGAAAAGCTACCACTCGCTCTCTCTTTTCAGCCAAATAATATCCTCCTGCCGGAACAGAGTTGTTCTTGGCACTTGGGAGCAAATGTGAGGAGGGAATCAAAACACAATGCCTGAGAAAGGAATCCATAAGAAATGTGCAGGCAGGGACGTGGTGAGAAATAACAAAGAAAGACAGGTCGGTGGCAGGAGCAAAGATTAACTGTACCAAAGAACACGGTGACTTGGCTCTGGAAATGGGGTCCAGTGAAAGCGAGAAGTGCTGCAGAGACACAGGAGGGGTCCATCACCTGCACCCTGGGGGCTCAAAGGACGGCTCCTGCCCCTGTTCCTGGCCGCCCCATGACTGGCTTCTAGAAGAGGAGGCTCAGCCCCCGCTGCCTCCTTGCATCCGATCTCCAGGTCGGATCAGTGTGGCTTCATTCTGGGATGCAGAAGCTCTGCCCCTGTGAACGGCCCACACAGAAAGCAGCGAAAACTGGTAGAGAGAGTGTTCTCTTCCCTCCACCCTCCCTTACAACCAGAGCTGCCTCCAGGGGACTTTGGCAAGTCTGACAAATGGCAGAAGAATTGAGAAGAATTTCTTCGCTGGCAAAGGGAAGCCGATGATTGGGCACAAACGTGCTCCCGCAGTTCTTTGTCCAGTGAAACTCTAGACGCGTCAGATTCCTTTCCACTCTTTTCACGTTTAATCGCTTGGTTCCCATGTGCCAGCTCCTTGAGCCTGCAGCGTTTGAGTACAGGATACTCAGTCCTCTGCCGTGACAAGAGCAAATGCATCACACACACCATACGTTGCAGCTAGGGCATCGCTGCATCAACGTGAGTCACCTGGCAGAGTCGGCTGCCCGACTTGGAAGCCCCTGAGTCACAGAGGACTCACAGACACCATTGCCCACTGTTTACGCAAGCACATGCTCCACGGGGCCCCAAGCTGTTTACGAGCCACTGGCTCATTCCTCATCGTGTCGCTTGGAGGGAAAGCAAAAGGAGGGGAAAGAGGAAGGACAGACATCATCATCTGTGGTTTACATGGGAAAACTGAGGCACAAACAAGCCCTGCAGTGTACTGCGTTTATGAGTCAGACACAGCCCATGGAGCGGGCTCTTGTGAATCTTAACTGGACTATTTTCTTGCCCAGCTATTTCGTGCAGCTTCTCCAGCGCAACGGTTTAGACACAGCAGCCTTGCGACAGGCCAGCAGAATGCAGACTGGCTGCATTCTGTTTGTCGCTAGTTTCCCACCTCTCATCCCATCTCTGACACTTGCCCCATCTTCGAATTTGATGGACCCTTTTTTTGACTTTAGAGCCCGCTCCTGACGCTCCTGGAGTCCCGCCCTGCGCCCAGTTCTGACGGTTTCCTCGTTCCTGACGTTTATTCCATTCTTGACCGTTCCCTGATTCCTCATATTTCTCCCATCTTGAATCTCTATCGACCCTGTCCCTCACCCGTCCCCAGTGCATCACCCTCGATGCCCAGATGTAGGATGGACGGTGAGGGGAAGCTCACAGATAAAGTGCAAAATGCCTATTTTACTCATCATTTATTTTTTTCGAAAGCTGAGCATTTATCAGCAGAATTTTGGGAACATATCAAAATATCCTCATGTCAAAATAGCTGCGGTAAAGTGGCTCTGTTAAAATAGCTGCCTGCAAAGAGCTGAGAGTCTAGATGTCACCTGCTCTGCCACCTGACTCTGGCCTTCCTTTGCGTGGCCTTGCCTTCTGTTCTGTCGTGTTCTGGTGTGTGGCTCATCAGAAGAGGCGTGAACACCAGGGCCGCTTTCCTGCTGTTCCAAGCGAGGACTATGTAGGTGTCACAGATGAAACTTGTCCAGGAGCTAAACAGGATGCCAATGGCACAGCCACGTGTTTCTCCACCGCCCCATGAGACAGCCTGGCTGGCATCAGTCCCTCTCCCCAACCTCCTTCCTGCCCCCATCCACCCACGAGCTCTTGTTGGGTCAGAAATGCAATCCTTTGATGGTGCCAGACAGCCAGATGATGCTGGAAAGAAGAAAGAAAAAGCAAAAGCAGGTTTCTAAATTAAGCACAAAGCTCGTTTATAAAAATAAATAGCCACAGCCTAGCAACGTGCTCACAGCTCAGCTTCCCTCCACGATGAAACCTCTGTGGCTGGAACGGGGATGACACACACTTCCGAGGGCCCCATGCCCCACCCTTCCCCCCGCGTAGTACTCATCTGCAGGGCATGGACTGTGGCCCTTAGTGGGCCCTGCTCCTCACTCAGGGTCAACTAAGGGCCAGGCTATAAAGAGCAGAAGGGAGCCGGAGCCTCCCAAACTTAATCCAGCCCATGAACACCTACAGACTCTTGGCAGTAAATAGCACACCTGAAGCAAAAGTGGATAAAGTTCCTTGGGCTGCTCTACTGAAATGAGAGCTCCTCCTTGAAACCATGTCTTCTATGCTCACCACTGAATGGCCAGTACTCAGCTGAGCACGTGTGTGTGTGTATGTGTGTGTGCGCACACACACACACACACACACACACACACACACATGACACTCCATAACCAAGTGAGGAAAGACTGGATGGGGGCATGAATGAATGAATGAATGCTGCCATCCCATCATCAATGCTCCCCAGACTCTCCAGCCCAAATGGAGTGAGCTCCACAATCCAAAGACAGGCATTCCTGACTATGAGGTGCACCAAAGAGACAGTGTCCCCTGGAGTGGGTGTTTAAATCTGAGCCCACAGCTGGAGTGCACACTTGGAGATGTGTAGAGAGTGTGAGCTTGTACTGCTTAGGTGCAGGAGGTGTGGCTGTCACAGTGGGGAGGGGCAGAGGGTATGGGATATGCAGTTGGTAACAGTTGTTAGCATTCCTGAATATTCTCTCATTCTTTAGGAAGCAGCAGCTCCAAGGGGGAGGTGTTGCTAAGCAAATAAACTACAGGAAAAAAATAGCACATTAGCTTTCTGGGTTTAGCTTCTTGGGACACAAAAAGTGGGGCCCATGTTGCCCTTGGAGGCTCAACAGGTCAAACACATCAGGAATGGGCATGATATGAAAGACCTAAACCTGCCAACCACCCTCCCGAATCATGAATGGTTGAGCAAGGCTGGGTGATGCGGAGGCAGCCCTCACAATACTGAGAATGTGATCATTCCGAATCCCTAAGGATCCCAGGGAGGCTGTGGGGACGACGTGTCTGCATCTTGACCCCTTGGAGCAGTTGCTTCTGTGAGCTTCCACACATTCCCTAGTGATCAGAGTGGCTGAGGACAGCATGTCCATGTCATAAATGGCCATCTCAGAGCAGAGGCGCTTGGTCATAATACTAAAAAGATCAGAGAAATTGGCCCACAGCATCACTCAGAAATCTGTCTTCAGGCATCTTTGTCTGGCCTCGCCAGAAACAGTAAAACCACATCCATGTCAGTGATGAAAAGGTTCTTAGTCAGGATTCATACGTACGAAAATATAGTACAGGTCTATTTTTGGAATAATCCCCTGTAGGGGACAGAAAATCTAAACAGCAACAACAACGGTACAATAGCGTCCGGCTTCACATAACAGCATACAACAGAAGAGCATGAGTCCTCGGAGACTCCGAGACTCCTGGGTTATTTCAATCCCACAGCCTCCCAGGGCACCAAAGTCACAGCCATGGAACATTTAGGAAAAGGAATTTGATCAGAACACAGCCCCAGCACAGCGCACTGACTGGCCGGGCTACCCACGGATCTACAGTGACATCTCTGGTGGCACTGAGGGAAGCATTCTCCCAAGAGGGCCAACCGCAGCCCTGCCTCACAAGTGAGGACACAGTGTGTTTCCTGGGTCCCTAATGCCCCAAGCCCAGGGCTCCTGCATCTGGCATGCCTGCTCAGAGATGAGACCCACTGACCCATTCTCTCTAGAGGCTTCAGAGATTCCTGAGAACAGAGTCCAGGGTTCAGCTCTGTGACCCTAACTACATGGAGGCTCAATTCCTCGTTCATAATATGGAGAGAGTAGAAGCTATACTTTCTCCCTCCCAAGATCATGGGAGGATCAAACAAAACATTGCCATGTTCACGTACTTCCCAATCTGCATGCTCTTGTTCTATGTGACCATGTTTTATAAAACTGTAAAGGTATATGGTGAGAAGTTTGCTTCTGACGTGGGGATTGAGATTCCCTGTGCTGCAAATTTTTAGGGTACCGCCCAGGTCCATCCTAGCTGTAAACCTAATTTTTTGCAGCGCCCCCCTGGCCAACTCCTTGGCTTCATATACTAAAGAGGTATAGCATTTTTTTAATTGTGTTTTTGCAACTGCTTCCTTCCTCCTATAATCCCTTAAAAAGTACTGGAATTCTAGAACGCGTGAGGAAGCTTTGGGGTTACACAGTCCTCCCTTCGCTTTGCCGATGGAGGCACAGAAGGCTGGGCACTTGTCCAAGGTCACCTGTCCTGGACTCATGCCACAGCCTGGTGGTGTCTGCTCTCCAGTGGATCTTGGAGGGCCACAGTTCAAATGCTGCTCTCCTGGAACTGGAACATCCATCTTCTTCCCAGGACATCAGAGCTCCAGGTTCTCAGATCTTTGGATTTCAGGGCTTACACCAGTAGCCCCCTGGTTCTTAGGCTTTTGGCCTTGGACTGAATTACACCACAGACTTTCCTGGGTCAGCTTGCAGATGGCACATTGTGGGACTTCTCAGTCTCCATAATTGAACAAGCCAATTCCCTTCACAAATCCCTTCATAGATAGATAGATACATAGATGCATAGCCCACTGGTTCCTTTTTCTAGAGAACCCTGACTAATATAGATTTTGGTGCTTCCCTCCCTCCATAAGTACCAGTGAGTAATTGTTACTTAAGCTAAGTGTGTCATTTAGGATGTGGGGGTGGGGAACAAGAAGATGGCAGACGGCTAAGGGCACTTAGGGAACAGGCACCTCTGGTGATCATGATGCCTCATCTTAATAGATTATGTCTTTGGAATTCACCTTTTATTTTTGGAAAATAAATATATAATCATTTCATTTTCGTAGTTATTCATAATAATTTGCATCTCCCAGAAATGATAGATTACATTCATGCAAAGCATCTATGCACCTAACATAAGTTGTTGAGTTGTTTTAGAAAAATGTATTAAGAAGGGAACTATGATTTATTGAGTGACAGTCCGTCTACCATCTGCTCACCTTCTTCTCTGCAGATGATCTTATGTCTATCCAGTAAAACAATTGAGATTACTTTATGTAAAATCCTTACCCTCTGCCCCTTCACCTACCTACCCATATGAAGCCAAGGGTCTTCTCCTTCCCTGACACACATACCACCTTTCCTTATGAGGAAGGGTCTTTTGTTCTGCCTGCGACTATAACTCTACCTGTGTGCTAGGTGTAGGGTCACCAATCATCCTGGTTTGCTCAGGACTGTGTGACTACTGGACACAGGACTTTTATTGCTAAAATTGGGAACATCCCAGGCAGACTAAGACAAGTTGGTCACTCCAGTAGGTCCCATGCTCTCTCTCAGGGACATTTCCAAACAAATCATGATTGAATGAATTGAGGATACCAAATAGTACCAAATTGTATGTGAGACTGGAGGTCAGGAAGAACACTGGAATGTAAGAATCAATAAAATGTAGTGATTTTATTTTAATGAAAAGATCCATGAATAAGGGGAAAAATCAACAGGAGGATATCCTACTATCCAGGTGAGCAGAAGAGCAGAAAAGTTACATTAAAGAATTCATATGAAGATATAAATCCCATTCATCAAAAAGAAAAAAGCTTGATGGTAAGTCAGGGGTGATCCATATTATATATGATCACTAGTGCTTCCCATGTTTTACCTTCATGTCACACATTTTAAAAAAATTATATTATCTGCCATGTGAGTTAAACTGAAAGGAGAAGCTATGTGTGGCCACAGGTGACCATCTGTGGAACCTTATGACCACAGAAACCATCCAGCTCCCCCAAGGACTGAGATAGTCAGTATCTCAGCTCACATGTGACCACACACCACTGTGTGGCTGATTGGGAACGTTTGAACTACGTGACGACATAAACAAGCAGATCTAGACTCTACTCCATCACAAATCTGACATCTTGATTCATGTTCTCCCTAGGTTTCTGGTGAAACTAGGAAAGCCTAGGAGGTCAAACTCTCTCTGATGACCCAATATTGCAAAGCTTCTTCAAAGGGCATTTCCTGCAGTGGGGTTGGTGTGGGTTCCTATTTATATTTCCCCTTTCTTGGTCCAGATTTATCCCGTTAGTGTGTAGAGTTGCAGCTTGAGTAATGATTTAATGACTTAACGTCTCTGGGTAAGAGGGAAGTAGCCCTATGCCACACTTGGCCCACACTCATTGACCTGAAATGAGGTTAAAAATTTTTTTTAATATATTGCCAAAAATTTAAAAATTCAAGGAAACTGGCTCCTTTCAGAAAATGAGATCTGGCAGCCTGAGGCCATAATTCCCCTCACAGCCACAATCATCTGAGACAGCGGTCCTGGAGAGTGCAGCAGATAGGTGTGGGGTCTGCCAGAGTTCAAATCCCATGCCTGCTTCTCACAGATCAGCATATTCATGACCTTAACCTCTCAGAGCCTTGATTTCTCATCTTTAGAGACTGTGTTAAACTAATAGTATTTATTTTTGTGTACAAAAAATGTTTGAAACAGTGGCTAGCGCATAATAACCACTCAATAAATGTCCATGGCTATCCCCGGCCCCCTTACACAGGTAGCTTTGCTATTTTTCTTACCTTCATGGCCCCAAGAACATAACGGTGAAGGAGCTCAGGAAATTTCACCCAAAAATATGGCTCCTTGAAATAAAGTGTATTTGAATTAAAGGCCTTTAGAGATCAACAGGCCTTGGAAGGGACATTCCCTCTTTCTTCATAAAAAACCAGACCCATCAAAAGAAGAATCAACTTCCCTTCCCTTCCCTGTTATCTCAATATATTACAGGAAAGAAGATTAAGAATGCAACCAGACCTGGCCCAATCATTTTAAATATAATATCTTTCTCTCAGGTTAATTTAATTTCCAAAGACAATCATTTACAAATCAATTTGTTTCCTCCTAGACATTGATCCTCCCAAGTATCTATTCTTCCTCCCTAGTAACCATTTATTGCCCCTCAACAGAATTATCTATATTCTTCATCTCTCCCCCTTCCCATCTCTAAAATGAGAATATATAAATTTCTGGACCCTATTGGGATATCAGGTAATCACTCTGTGATCTCCCTGTGCACATGGTAAATAAACCTCTGTCTCTTATTAATCTGCCTTGTTGTGAGTTGATCTTTCAGCAAAACCTTCTGGGGCAACAGGGAAGTTTCCCTTCACCCTCGCAACTGCTAGTCTAGATAGTTCAACTAAATGAGTTTGGTAACTGTGATACCACAGGTCACTAGGTAATAACTGAAGTCTACATCCTTTCCTGGGTGGAATGGGCCCCATCCCCAGCATGAAATATGTCCCTTCTGCCTCTCTGAGCTCCTCCCTCAGCTTGCTGGAACCCCTTATAAACCCAAAAGCAGCGCAAAAGACCATGGGCAACCCGAGACTACGATTTTCTAATTAGAGATTTCTAGAAAGGAGAAACATGGTCCTCTAATTGCTTAAACATGTCTCATCCACTTTTTAACCTGAGTCCTTCTGCCCCACTTTGCTGGTCTGGTCCTTCCACAGGTACAAGGAGAAAATGTTTTGCATAATTCAGTTAGCAAATCAATCAACCAGAAGACACGAATCCTTGGGAACACAAGGGGTACGTTCCTCACAGAAAGTTGTTTCTAATAAACCAATGTCTGCTGCTAAGAAACCTTGATGATGCTTCTTCCCCAATTACAGCTAAATAGAACCCTCGATTGTGTGCAGGAGATTAAGTGGACGTTCTCATGAGTCAAAAGAAGGCACCAGAGAAAGTTTTACTCAGGCTTGGGATGAGTGTAAAATTCTGCATAAGGAGCAGAAAGGGGAGCCGTGCCCAGGTTGGGCTGCGTGACGCACATAGCTGCTATTTCACTCAGGCTGCGGGGTTTGGCGCTTGTTTGGGGAATAAACCATGAAGAGCTGGGTTGTTCATTCACAGCTGAGTGGATGGAGTCACGGTGTGGGAGATCGCCTCCCTGTTTCTCTCGAGAAGACTAATAATTACAGTCGTGGTTAGATCTTACACCAGACGCAGGGAGGAACAGTGGAACTCCCTGGAAGCAGGGTAGAGCTTTCGAGACAGATTAGATGTTGCAACTGTCAAATCCCACAGCACAGTCATTATGGTAAGGAGATGAGGTGAACCGAGAGCCAGCCAATAAGAACAGCTGGAGAGTGGTACCATTTCTGATGGCTCTTGTCTCCTGGCTCTGTTTGGAGAGGTGGGGCAAGGGCGAAGCCAGCCCTGCAATTGCTTTCACAAAGTTTAACACACTGGGTGGCTGTGCCTCCCATCACTGAAAGCATGGAAAATCCTTTGGTGCAATTTCCTAAGCCTCTAAATATATATTTCCCCTAATAACTAAATGTGGCTATTTCAACAAAGCCAATCAGTTAACTTGAAGAACAACATCTGGAGGTGGGAACGTCTGGAGGGAGGAAGCAGAATTTCCCGGAAGTTTCAATGTCTTTTTTTGTAACTTTTCCATGGCCATCCTTTGATATTGAAAAGAAACTAATTTAGAATGTTAGCCTATATTTAAATTAAACTATCAAGTTGCTGAAGATAACACTGTAAGAAGTATGAAGGGCTGTTGCTATGACAATTTGGGGGCCACCTTTGACCGTTTACTCTCTCTTTCTTGCTCCTAATCTCTAAAAACATCACCAAGGCCTGAGGCTTCTCGGGCCAGCTCTCCCTGTGTCTCTTCCCACTGCTGTGTCTCACTGTGAGCCTTTGCTTCCTCACAGGTGGATGGTGGGGAAGCTTCTCAAATAAAGGTGAGGAAAACTGAGAGGCTTAGAAACATAAGATATAATGCCTGCCTCCCCTGCTCCACCACATCCTCCTGCTGGAGGAAAAAAAACACCCTAACCCATGACACACACTGGGTCATATAATTCTGTGCTGCTGTCCTGAATCGGCCAGGAAACCTTCAACTTCACTTTGCTTCAGGGTTTCCATCCATAACAGCAAAGCATGTGCCTTGCTCCCAACTCAACACCCAGGACTGTGTTGGGAAGATTTATAAGCAAAGGTCTCTGGATCGCTTCTGGCAGGAGTGGAGAAGTCTGATCGCTATGTGTGTCCATTGTGAGGAAAGATCATTTCAAACGGGTAAGCCAACACCAGACTGCTGGGTAGGAAATTGTGTGTGGTGACGATCAGCAGGAGAAAGGTGCAGTAAGCAGCATGGAAGTTGCTAGAAGCACAGCTATGAGAAGGCGGGTGGACACGTGCCAGGATCCAGCAGCCAGTGAGCCCAATCAGGATGCTGAGCACATGGCACAGGAGAGTCAGAAATCCAAAAGATCTTTCCCACACACTCCCTGCTTTGGAAATGTTCTATATCTTGAACACTATATCGGTTACATGGCTATATACAGTTTTCCATATTCATCAGCTGTAAATAGTACAGTGGATATGAATTTTATCTTAATTTAAATGTCTATTTTTCTACCTAATCCCATTCTAATCAATGAATTCCCTGCTGTGCCCATGAGCAGCTAGACTCCCAATTACCAATTTTTATAAGAGTCTTCATATTTGTATTCAATGAGATTAATGTATGCAAATATGGATACTCATGTACATCATAAGCACAGAAACAGTCAAGTTAAAACTGGCTTTTTTTTTTTTTTTTTTGAGACAGATTCAATCACTTTTTCCGGGGCTAGAGTGCCGTGGCGTCAGCCTAGCTCCCAGCAACCTCAAACTCCTGGGCTCAAGCGATCCTCCTGCCTCAGCCTCCCAAGTAGTTGGGACTACAGACATGCACCACCATGCTCGGCTAATTTTTTCTATATAATTTTAGTTGTCCGATTAATTTCTTTCTATTTTTAATAGAGACGGGGTCTCGCTCTTGCTCAGGCTGGTCTCGAACTCCTGAGCTCAAACAATCCACCCACCTCGGCCTCCCAGAGTGCTAGGATTACAGGCGTGAGCCACCGCGCCTGGCCAAAACTGGCTTTATCTGTCATTCTCTAGTAACTATTATCTCTGCACATTTATAACACACAATCACTCAAATGCCAAATGACTTTGGAATTACTAAAAATAAAACTGAACCGTGTGTGTCAGATTTTTAGCGTTAAATATATTTTGCTGTTTTCAAATTCATTAACAATTGGTAAAACATGTATGGGAATGTGACGACTGTATTTATCAGAATGTTGGTTTGCCCAGAAGATCCTGTACTCTTACTAAGCCTAATAATAGAGATTATGAAATATATGGTTTAGACTTTGGGAAGAAATAGGTAACAACAATTATTACTGAATTCATGAATTAGCCCTTGTTCCATATATAATTCTAACAAAAAAGATGAACATTTCTTTACCCAGCTTACTGAGGATAATCAATGTCTGGAAGCAGCCTAAAGCTGTGTCCTTACTAAAGAAATATTACACTTGTAATTTATACATTCTTGTGAAATTCAAGTTTGAATATTCTCTTCCTAATAGGAACTTCAACTAAGCAAAGAAATAACACATTGGAGAATGGGCAGTAAATATAACTCAATTAATGCATTTGTTGAATATTTGTGTCAATACTAGCTCAGGCTTGATCTGTAAAGATAATGAGTTGTAATCATCACCCTGTCTTCCTCATCATCGTGTAGGCTTGAGTAATGTGAGTGTGAGATGCACACGCAGGAATTCTACCGGGGACTGCTCTAGGGAACAGTCTCTTGGCAAGGGAAGTTGAGTTCCCAGTGGCAGCAACAAAGATCTAAGCCTACTGCAGGAAGAACCCTGAAGAGGGAAGGACACTATAGCACTAACTACTGACTATCCTTATTAGGGAAACGGGCCAGACTTTTTATTCCCACATCAACCCATCATTGAGAGTGAGCTGCCCTGGAAAAGGGATCCATCGGCAGCAGAGAAAACCCTAGGCGTAGAGTCACAGGGCCAGGGTCCCTTCCTGCTGACCAGCCGTGCAGCCTTCACCAAGACACATAGCTCTGAGTCTCTTCTTAACCTGGAGAGAGTAGACATGTCCCTGAAGCATTCAGGGACTCCCTAAAGCACCAGAAAGAGGGAAGGAAGGACAGGTTGGCCAGGGCTAGAGGACTAACTCTCCTGAGGATCTGCTTTCCGGGGCTGGTGTGTCCAATCATCAAATTGAAGATGTCTACAGGAGGCAATGAACTTTAGCACCATCCAGGCCAGCATCAATATCCAAGGAGCTTTTGGGCAGTGGTGTTGCCTACAGTCACATGGGTGGCAGGGCCGTGGTTCTGGGTTGTCCATCCATCTGGAATCAAGACTCCAGGCAGTGGTCACAGGACAGGGAATTCAGCAAGAGCAGGAAGATTTTAAGGGTCCTGCCAACAGCACCGACAGGGAGGGCTCCGGTTTGGCTGGACTAGCCTTCAGCATGGCTGACGAGGCTGGGATGAGCCTGCCCCTGCAGATGCACTCTCCTGTCTCGTCCACAGCTTCTCCCACCTTCTGCCCTTCCCCTCCCTTCCCTGAGCTCCTTTCCCCTTCCCTAACACATGCTGGCCGGTGCTTTCTCGACTTCAGCCTTCTGCCTGGACACCGTCCTCCCTGGCACCCTCCCCTTACTCCTACTCAGCCCTTGGGTGTCCACCAGGACTCTCCCAGGAAGCCTCCCTTGACCTCCCAAGACTGGGTTGGGTGACCAGAGCAGCATGTGTTGGAAGGATGATATAATGACTGGCGCATAATAAACACTCTAAAAACAGTGGCAATGTTAATATTACTACTTTCCTCCAGAATGGCATCGGTCATTCTGAATAGGACACCATGCCTGCTTTGTCTGGGCCTAGGCCTTTGTTGTCTCTCCAGCTTCTGGCATATTGCAGAGCATCTAATAGGTGCTCAATAAACGTTTGTTGAAATAATAAAATCCTCAGTTACACGACTGGGTAAATATGGACACAACAGCATGGGGAAGGGGCAAGAGGGTGGCCAGGGCTCCCATGCAGTATCCTAGAGACTGGCCCGTGAAACCCTCACCAGTCTCTGCGGGGGGCTGGGGCTCAGCCCCTGTGCTGGCCATTGTGCTCAGGATGGGCAAGCAGCAGGGAGGGGCAACCTGCAGGCAGAAGACCCTAAGAGCCTGCAGCCAGGAGGGACCAGGGCACACGGGGGGATGGTCACGTGGGAGGAATGGGGCTCACGGTGTGATTCCACCACTCGTTTATTGAAGAGGCAGTGCAGTTTATGGAACGAACATGGGATTTGGGGTCCACGCACCTGCATTCAAATCCCTATTCTTTAACCTAAAGCTATTGGGTGGAGGTTAAGGGCAGAATCTTTGGGGTAAGACTCTCTTGATTCGAATCCCAGCTTCTCCACTTCCCGGCTGTGTGACATCAGACACGTTATGTCACCACTCTGTGCCTCAGTTTTCTTGTCTGTAAAATGGAGATAATAATAATAATTCCTGTTTCACGGGGCTTTTATGAGGATTAATGAGTTAAATTGTAACATTCTTAGCATAAGGCTTGGCAAGTGGTGAGTACTGCAGTGCGTTTACCTAATCATTCTGAATCTCAGTTTCTCATCCGAAAAAGCAGGCCTGCGCCAAGCACATGGCACAGTGTCTCACACGTGGAGCTCTCAGGGTTTATTATTATTATTATTTTTATTACTATTGCTTCTCTTGTAAGTGGAAGATACTTTCTTAGGGTAAATTTAATTGATTGCTAGAAACCTTTCTGTGGGTAATTCTGTTCTCTGCCGATGATTGTGGGAGAAAAGGAGCCATTTCTGTGTGGTTTTGGGCCCCCACTCCCCTTGTCCCTTGTCTTCTCTCCCTAATGTGTTGAAAACCTTCTCCTTGGCCCAATGCATACCCGTCTCTCTGGCAGATGAACGAAGGAGGGCACGTTCATTTCCTAGGGCTGCCATGACAAAGCAGCACAAACGGGGTGGTTAGAACAACGGAAATGTGTTCCCTCGCAGTTCTGGGGTGGGCAGTCTGACATGGAGGTGCGAGTGGAGACTTGCTCCCCCTTAGGGCTGTGAGGGAGAAGCTTCCTTGCCTCTTCCTGCTTCTGCTGGCTCGAGGCATCCCCTGGCTTTCAGAGGCAAAACTCTAACCTGTGATCTTTGTCTTCACATGGCCTTCTCCCTCTGTGTATCTCTCTCCAGAATCTTCCTCTGTCTTTTCCTTGTAAGGATACTTGTCATTGGATTTGGGGTTCACCCTAAATTCCAAATCATCTCATCTTGAGATCCTTAACTGACTTCCATCCACAAAGACACTTTTTCTAAATAGGTTCACATTCTTCACATTCACAGGTACCAGGGGTTAGAGCAAGGTCACATCTTTTGGGGCCAACTATTCAACCCATCATAAGGGGTAACAGGGCCCTCACTGGGTATAAATATAATGCACCCCTCTCCTTGATTGGACCTACCTCTACCTCCTTTTCCTTCTCTCCTTGAAAACTTGCCCCAGTGTTGTCACCCTTGGATGGGACCAGCACAGCCAGAGGGACAAGCAAGACACCGTGACCAACCAATTGCTCCTTCCTGGGCTCCACTCTGGCCCACGTCCCACCTGCTTCCTGCCTCAGGATTTGCTGTGAGCAGTGCGTTGGATACTTGACCCTGCTCTCATGTGAAAATTTATTCGCTTGGCCCTCCCGGTCGCCTTGCAGACAGCCAGGAGAGTCAGGTGTCACCTGGGTCTTAGCAGTGCCAGCTCCCCTGCCTGGCTCTGCACCAGGGTTGCCTGGGTCACACATCAGGTTTCGGAGATGGGGCCAAAGTAGGAGCTCCTGGTGATCTGGAACAAGTAGAGGCAGTGGATCTGGGTCAGAGCAGGAATTATGTTTGCAGTTGGACCAGGCAGATAGGCTCGGAGAAGGAATCTGGGTCAAAAGCTTGGCAGACTGGCAGGAAACATGAGGCCTGATACACAAATTAAAATGGAGACTAGCTTTCCATCTGCACAGGCCGGTTCTTGGTCCTCCTAAGTCTGACTGGGGGTGGGCCTGTGACATATGGCACACCACGGATTGCAAGGGCCTATCTATGCCTAAATTTAGCATGTATTTATTGAGGATTTGCTATATGCCAGGATCTAGGGATACAGAGGTAAGACAATCCTTGTCTTCAAGGAGATGAAAGTATAGCAGGGGACACATACATTTAAAGAACAAATTGTCATAAAATGTGATAACCATATGTGCACAGGGATATAAGAGGTCCAAGGAGAGACTCATTCTGCCTTGAGCTATGCTACAGAATGGCTCATGGTGGGGGCACAGAGGAGGTCACATTTGAACTGGATCTTAAAGAATTCAGTAAGAAAAAGGTGAAAGGACAGCCCAGCAAACACACTGTCCAGATGACCAAAGAGGCATCTCTTCTTCCCCTGCTTTTTTGTGTTTATGTCATCCACAGACTAGACCTTGGGTGAAAAGAACAACCTCTGTATAAGAACTTATTTTTAGGGCAATATATGTAAACTAAACATTTGTACTCCCATAATATGCTGAAAGTAAAAAAAAAGAACTTATTTTTAATCAGTAGTATAGAGACAGATATTAAACCTATCCTACAAATGAGTCATGACCCACGGAAACAATGAACCAAAAAGGTGTCTGTTTGTAAGGAACTGGTTTGTTGGGTACAAGCTGAATCTCAGTGGCTGCTACTGTCACTAGTGTAGTAGTAAACTGCAGGGCATCCACATATGCAAGCGACTCATCACTGTTGAGCATTTCATACGGCCTATTTGGATATATTTCTTATTATGTTTTTCATTTATTTTACATATAATATTGTTGTATCACAAACCCCAAGAAGGCATTCACGATCTCAATCTCTGGGAAAGGTAAAAAGACTGTTGCTCATTATTCCCTGTTCCATATTTTTTTAGTACTTAATATCTATTTGAATTTTCTTGGGAGTGTCTTCCAATCCAACACCTATCTAATTAGTAGTGATGTTTTTAAATTTGGAAATGATGCAGCTTCATTGAGTATTAATTTTATTCAATTATTATTAGGTTGCATTTAAGTAACTTAACTGGTTTATTACCAGGTTTAAATATATTCAAATATTAAAACAAACATGGATATATTATTCAGCATTTTATATATAGCTCTATATAAAATATATATTTTTAGATGATATATATAAACATATTTATATTGACTATAAAATTCAAATAATTTTTAGAATCAAAACAACAACCTCAAAAAATATGAAAGAAGCCAGACACAAAGGGCCACACACTGTCTGAATCCATTTCTATGTTGAAAAACGACAAAACTATAGGGACACAAATTTGCTCGGTGGTTGCCAGGGTCTGGGAGTGAGGGAAGGAAACTGCGAAGCAGCGTAAGGACATTAGGGATGGTGGGAATGTTCCGTACCCAGACTGCAGTGGTGGCTACATGACTGAATATACTTGCGATAATTCAACCAACTGTACAGTCAAAACCAGTGAATTTTACTTTCTGTAAATTACATCTGAATCAACCTAACTTTAAAGAAAATCAGGTTACTTCAGTCTCCCTTTCCAGGAAAATCCACTGCTGCATTTGTTCTTTCTTATTTGCTGATAGGACTACCTAAAAAGAAGAGCTTGAGAATTACTCATCTTACATCTCTTCTTGCAAAAAGAGGGGGTTTGGAATATGATTCTGAGTGAGATGAACCCCAAGATCTTGAATAATTTAAGCTTGAACAATTGTTTCAGAAGTAGAGATAGAGGACACTTCCAAATGTGTATAAAATGCAAACATAGCTACACACACTATTTTAGAGATACATAATGATTTATCCCAGCATTCCCAAACTTCTTTACTTGCGAGATATTCGTGGGCTACTATATACCAGCAAGACATGAGCACTGATTTACTAGGGCTGCCATAATAAAATACCACATACTGGGTGGCCTAAACAACAGAAATGTATTGTCTCACAATTCTGGAGGCTGGAAGTCCAAGATCAAGGGGTCGGCAGGGTTGGTTTCTCTCGAGGTCTCTCTCCTTGGCTCAGAGATGGCTCTCTTCTCCCTGTGTCTTCGCATGGTCTTCCCTCTGTACCTGACTATCTTAATCTCCTCTTCTTATAAGGACACCAGCCATATTGAATTAGGGCCCACCTTAATGATCACATTTTAACTTAATGGCGTCTTTAAAGGCACTGTCTCCAAATGCAGTCACATTCTGATGTTTTAGGTGTTAGAACTTCAACACATGAATTGCGGGGGCTGGGGTGGGGGGCACAATTCAGTCCATATCAGCATCCTCCCCACCCCTTCCGTGCTCCACCATGCACCCTTTCCCTGTTCCAGCCACCCTCCAACCACACTGTCTCTCCCAAGATGTAACTGTCTCCTTCTTTTTTCACCTTGGCTACCTCCATGTGCTGGTCAAACATTTGCCAGAGGTAGAAAGAAACTCTAAAGATGCCATGCCATTGTACGAGCATGCAGGCCCAAGAGGAAAAGTGTGTCCTTTAATGTTTTCATTTGTTTGTTTTGGTGTATTCCTGCAGATCCTTTCTTTGAACTCTCAGACTATATCAGGAACATATCAAGTACGTCAAAGAGAAACGTAAGTGCTGCCCACAGTGCACACAGCCTTGTACTCGCTGCTCCCACGCATGTAAATGGGAAAGGAGTGGCTGAATAGCAAATCTGCAACAAGGCAACAGCAGTCCAGCTTTTAACTCCAGCTTCTGTAGTTAGCGTGAATCATTAATGGTAAGGCAGATCCTCGCGGTAATTTATCTCCGAGCAGTGTAATCATTTTGAACTGAAAATATTCCTCTTCCTGCTGAAAGGCAGGGAGACTTACCTAACTTCTGGTAGAAGGAGCATCAGCTGCTTCCTCTGCTGACGCTATTCCTAGGCTGCTCTGGGAGAACTGGAAGCATGTCTTTTCTCCAGTATTTGTGTCATCTCGTAGAGCAGACAATGGAAAGATAAATAGCTCAGATTGTATGTGCAAAAGCAGTTGATGGAGACTCTATTTTAGCTTCAACTTTTTGAGCAAACAAAATACAGAGAACTCTTTGCAATTAATACTAGGACTAAGAAGTGATGAGCCCAGCAAGGCTGGATGTGAGGCATGGATGAGGATCTGGGAAGGACACAGAATCGGGGTGATAACAGGTGAAGGGGCCCTAGATAAGAAAGAAGGCAGAAACATTACGGGTTACACCATCGTACATTGCAGGGAAGGGGACAAAGTAATAGTCACAGTACTGGCTGTGCTCTTATTCTGCAAGGCCTGCATCAGGTACTCTGCATACACTGGCCCAATCTGGGCACAGCACTGCCATTCACCTCGTGTGATCTGTCCTGTGCAGATGAGAATGATGATGCTCTGCAAGACGCTGTCGATGGCAGAGTTAGAACCCCAGCACCAAGTTTTCCCTGACGCCCAAGCCCCTTCTCTCTCCATATCCATTTTCATGGCCCCACACCATGGTTATGGTGGGTGTCGTTCACAGTGCATCACGTTGCGTAAACAGAATGGATTGTCAGTAAACCGAGCACAGTTTGTTTCTAAGTGCGGTTTCAATTCTTCTCAAGTTTTTTTTAAATTGTTTTTATAAAGTTCAAAGAAACCCTATTATGCAGATTCTGCTAAGAGGGAGATCCTTGAAGCAGGGAGATGAAGTTGATTTTCGCATTGAAGGTTCTGATGCCCAGAGTGGGCCAACTGTATCGAAAGTGGTGGGATGGGGTCTATTTCTGCTCAATGTGCAGCAGTTGATGAGGTGAGGTCTCTCCACAGATGAGGCTGCTGTCTAATGGGGACAGGACAGACTGGGTTTCCGAACAAGTGCATAGATACATTTGATTATGGTATTCCCGGAATGATTAAGGGGTAATGCTTGGTGCAAATTGGCAAGGACAGCGGGGATAATTGGGAAGAGTCCAGAAAACAAACAAACAAAAAACCCACAAAACCTGGTGAAGGAAAGGGAATAGGAGAAAAGCGACACTGGGGAATGGCCACCATGGTGGTTTAAGTGCTGTTTGGCCCAGACGCTCAACAGAGCACCCAGCGCAGACTGGGAGAGCTAAGATGGCTTCTGATCCCTGGCTTGGTGTCCAAAACCTCCGGCCTGCCTTACTCTGCTGTCTTTGCTTTTGGGTTCCCACGATGGTGACTCAGACCTGGTGTTTTTTAGGGTGCGGAGGGGGTATGGCAAACTATTACGTCAGAAAGGAAAAAAAGGATGACTGGCGACCATTATCCCTGTAGCCTGGGGAGGAGGGTCCCGCCTGCCTGGCCCTGCCCGCCTGGTTCACTCATGCTGCCGCTGTCACAGTGCCTCTGACTCATCCAGCCTGGGGACCCAAGAATCTGGCACAATTCCCTCCCACGGCATAGCTGGCCCCAACACCAGGGATTTTAACCCTGGACTATCCTTAGAGCCCATTCCCCTGCCCACGCCCACTCCCTCCTCCTCTCTCACTTGGACCAGTTAGAGCCTCCCTGCTGGCCCCCCTGCCTCCACTCTACCCACTCTCTGACCTTCCACTGGGTGGGCTTTCTGAGAAACAAACCAATCCCGTCACTCCTCTGTTTCTTTTGTTTCTTTTTTGTTTTTTTTCACACTATCTCCCACCATCAAACTCCTCTGCTTCTTAATGCCAGAGCAGGGTTCTCAGCTGGAGCTCACCTGAACTCCAAGAATCCAGTGGCAGAATTGCACGTTTCTGTGACATGCATTTATTCCATGTGCAGCCCACGTGGTTCCAGCCTCCCTTGCCGTCAGGGTGGAGCACTCGACTAGTTTTATCAACTCGGCGTGGTAACATGCGGCATCTCATGCTCATCCATGGCTCTGATTAGAAGTTATGGAGGTTGGATGACTTTTTCAAATGGGGAAACAAATTAATTACTTCTAATTTGTAATAATTGTAATATTTCATGGGGTTAAAAAATCCATGAAGACGTGTGATCCACAGAAAAGAGGAAGTAGTAAAAGGGTCTTCTTCCTTAAGAATGAATATTGGGGACCAATGGCCTAGAGGAGAAAGTCCAAACATGAAGTTCGTGTCAGAGCAGAGGAGACACCAAAGCCTTTCCGGTTGTGTTGACAATGGCTGCTTGTTGCCCTCGGCCTTGCCAACCTGAACTCGTTATCCTCCACCACACTTTGCATTCCATGTAGCCTTGCCCTTGTCAACACTGGTCCCTTGTCCCCAGCCCAAGTCCCCCTCATCCTGCAAGTCCCAGCTGAAATGTTGGTTCTACCTGCCCTGCTGGTTTCTTCTCAGCCATGATCTTGGTCCCCGTACCCTTTCATAGTATCAGTCTTTTATCCATGCAACTCTGACTGCTCATTAAAACGTGAACTTCTCCCACACAAGTAATTTCCTTCCCATCTCTGTGCCCCTTAACCCCTAGGACAATGCCTGGCACACAGGATGTGTTCATCAACTGCAATATCCTTGGGGGTTCCCTTCTAGGCTCCTTGGATGGGTTGGCCACATGTGGCAGTGGACAAACTATTTATGTAGGTGGCCCCTTTGCCATGCCTCAAGCATGCCAAGTCTGCTCTCCCCCCGAGCTCTCACATCTGCCCAGAGCTCTCTCCAGACCTCACACAGCCCTCTCCCTGACGGCAGTCAGAGAGGAGCTTTCCCTGGTCTTTCTCCCTCTCTCCTTATTCTACTTCATGCCTTCATAGTGCATATGGCACATTTGATTTCACGTTTGTGGTTTGTTTTGTGTATTGTGTGCCTTTCCCCAGTAGACCATGAGCTCTGCAAGGTCAGGTGCTTTATCTTGTTCATTGCACAAGACTAGTTCCTGACACATTAGTGGGTACTCAAAAAATATTTCTGGATGAAGAAATAATAAAATTATCACACTTTTGAATAACAGACTTAAACCTAAGGTGTGACACCTTAAGAATTCTAGAAGAAAATGTTGGGAAAACTCTTATAGACATTAGCCTAGGTAAAGAATTTATGAAGAAGACCCCCAAAGCAATCACAGCAGCAACAAAAATAAATAAATGGCACCTGATCAAATTAAAAAGCTTCTGCATAGCTAAGGAAACCATCACTAGAGCAAATAGACAAGCTACAGAATGGGAGAAGATATTTGCATGCTACACATCCGATAAAGGGCTGATAACAAGAATCTATATGGAACTTAAGAAAATTAACAAGAAAAAAATCAAACAACGCCATCAAAAAGTGAGCAAAGGACATGAACCAAAACTTTTCAAAAGAAGACAGAATAATGGCCAACAAACATATAAAAAAGTGCTCAATATCTCTAATCATTAGGGAAATGCAAATCAAAACCACAATGAGATATCACCTAACTCCAGTGAGAATGGTCTTTGTCAAAAAATCCCAAAACAACAAATGCTGGTGTGGATGTGGAGACATTGGAACACTCTTACACTGCTGGTGGGATTGTAAATTAGTACAATCCCTGTGAAAAGTAATTTGGAGATACCTTGAAGAGCTAAAAATAGAAACACCATTTGATCCAGTAATCCCACTACTAGGTATCTACCCAAAGGGAAAAAAAGACATCTTATAATAAAGACATCTGCACTTGAATGTTTATGGCAGCACAATTCACAATTGCAAACATGTGTAAACAACCCAAATGCCCATCAGTACATGAGTGGATTAATAAAAGGTGATTATATGTATACCATGGAATACTACTCAATTATAAAAAACAATGGTGATCTAGCACCTCTTATATTATCCTGGATAGAACTTGAGCCCATCCTTCCAAGTGAAGTATCACAAGAATGGAAAAACAAGCACCACATGTACTCGCCATCAAAGTGGTACTAACTGATCAACACTAAGGTGCTCACTTGGAAGTAATACTCACTGGGTGCTGGTCAGGTGGGAGGGGGTTCTTGGGGATGGGTAAACTCACAACTAATGATGAGGAGCACACTGTATGGGGGAAGGACAAACTTGTAGCCTTGGCTTGGGTGAGGCAAAGGCATTATATGTAACCAAAATGTTTTTACCCCCATAAGATTCTGAAATAAAAAACAAAACTAAACAAAACAAAAATACGTCGTACTTTAAGGCATTAAATCTGAAACCCAGTCTCATTTTTTCAAGCGTTCTTTTCATAAAGCCATAAAACTTTAGAGTGAGAAAGGGTTTACTTTAGCTCAGTGTTCTCATTCAACCAAAGTGGAGGTGGAGGTTTCGGACAGCAAAATGGCTTGTCCCATGCAGAGGTGAGGCTAGAACCCTTGTCTGACTCTCAGGTCTTAGCTCCTGGCTCAGTGCCTTGCATCTGAGTGCCGAACTGCATTAAAACTAGGAAAGGCTGAGCAGTGTGGTGTCTGTATGTACAGCCTTCTGCCCTGAAATAAACAGAGCTCAAAAGACATGAGCCTCCAGGGGGTCACTTGAGAAAGCAGAAGTGTGGCAGATGAGGACCCAGGTTCTCACTCAGGACACAGGGATCCTGTTGGGCAGAGCTAGACCAGTTAACCACACAGCTAGCTGACCCTCCACACTGGACATCTCCCAAATCTGCAGACATACCTGGCACCGTTTGCTGGTCAGCAAAGGATATTAAGGGTCAAAAGAAAAAAGAACTTTTTGGCCAGGAGCACTGACCAGGTGACTGCTGAAGAATATCAAGGAATATGAGGTAGTGGATGAGGGGCCCAGGAACTAAAACTTGTTCCATCCTCAACCTTGCACTCTGGGCCAATTACTGAAATTTTCTAGACCTTCACTTGTAAAATAAATCCTATAGTAAGGAATAATCAGGGTCTCATCACTAAGTGGTTGGCACATATTCCAGGACTAAATTATATGTGATAGTGGTGCAAATTGCCAATCAAACAGTGCCTTCCACAACAGGCGACGAGTATAATTCAACCTCAGTTTGGTAAATCTAATAAGACTGCTCATATCACTTCCTCATCTCTCCTTTAGATGGAAAAGCATCACCTTCTCTATATGTTCTACGCACACGGCAGCCCTCAGATTGTCAGGAGTACAGAGAGCTCATTGGCTAAACCCCCACTATTAAACAGATTAGGAGATTCCCTAGCCTGGTATACAGTTGTCCAGATGCCAATATTCTCCTCTCCTGCAGCTATGGCAGACAAACATTGATAACCACAGGGTCCCATCCCTGAGCCTTGGAACCCACCTCACAAGCCCTCACTGTCCAGAGAGCCTCCGACAGTCGATTGGAGCTGGCACCTGAAATGAAATTATTTGCCACCCTAGGTTTCAGTTGTGTAAAGCCAGGATGAAAAAGCACAAACTGTCCTAAATCCTGTATCTATCTCTGAGTCATGTGTTTCTTCTCTTTTCTTTTTTCTTTCTTTCTTTCTTTTCTTTTCTTTTCTTTTCTTTTTTGAAACAGGGTCTCACTCTGTCGCCCCGGCTACAGTGCGGTGGTATCATCATAGCTCACCACAGCTCCAACTCTAGGACTCAGGTGATCCTCCTGCCTCAGCCCCCCGAGTACCTGGGACTACAGGTGTGAGCCAGCGTGCCCAGCTAATTTTTTTTTTTGTAGAGACAGTGCCTTGCAATTGCCCAGGCTGGTGTTTCTAAATGAAAGATGGTTTCCTGTCTTGCGGGACTTGTTTTCTTTTTTTTGTTTGTTTTTCTTTTTTTTTCCTCTAACCATACAGAATTCAACATTATTTCTCAGTGAACTTAGTATCAAACTATAAATCTCCAAGTCCTCCATGACCTGGTATCTCTCCCTCTCTCCTTTTCAAACAAAGCCAAACACTCCATGGCAGTCTCCTTAAGCCATGTGATAAATGCGTAGGGTTGTCCAAGGTGCAATGTTTTGGTCAGTCACTAGGTGGCATCTAATTGAGGCACTGAGCGAACTATCCCAGAACGAGCATTTTTTAGAGCATGCCACTGTTCTCCATTTTAGCTGCCATTGTCTGGTGGGCCTGCTGGAGTTAATCCATTGCCATCTGTCTTTATTTTGCTAACTTACTCAGTAGGACGCCACACAACCGAGTTCTGCAAATGTCGGCTCTCCAATATAGCAATTACCGAGTCTCTTTCTAAACAGCATCACCACCCGGCATTCTTCCTGCCTTGCCTAGAGCTTGAAACATTCATTTTGACTTGCTGTGCTTACAGGGCTTGCCATCCTCAAAGATGGGGAAAAAATGGTCTGCAAAGCCACAACGAGGCATGGCTTCTCTTTCCAAGCTGAGAACATGCCAATCAACATGTGCCTCTTACGTAAAAACCTCAGGCGGCACAGCCGAGGACGTGGGCTGTGCTCGTGCGGCCCACGGAGGCACCGCTACCTCCTCCAGAAGGCAGACGCTCCGCGAGCATTTTGTTTTTATTTTATTTTATTTTATTTTAATATTTGAGGGACTGGTAGGCAGAGTGGGGAGTGAGGCCATGGCAGTAATAGGAGAAGAAAAAGAAGGAGGGAGCATAGGGGAGTGAGATGATATTTGAAGGACCTACCTTCCACTGCTGTTCAGAAGCAGGATGAATTAATCTTCTCAATGGCTTAGAAGTGGGGCTTGTTCTTCCATGGTTTGCTCATTCATTCATTCATTCATTGTGTATTGAAGACCTACTTTCTGTGTCGAGCACTGTATGAGATGTCCCACATACAGGTGGGATCAATTCCCCAGGAGTCGTTGCCCTCCTGGAGCTTACAATGGTGGAAAGATGGATATTGATCGGGAAAACGCAAGCATGACGGCTGGTGTGAAGCAGACACCAGGCGCGTTGCATAGCACGTGACGGCACCCTCACGTAATCTGCAGGTCAGGAAGGTTCTCTGAGGTAGGTGAAGATGAAGAAGAGTTTTAGTTACCATTTTTCTTTGTTGTACTCCCATGTGCTAGATATTCTGCTTTGAGATTAGCAGATGCTAGATTAGTATTTGGCGATCAACTAGCAGGTTTTTTACTGGGCACGGAGTGAGGAAGATCTAGCAGAAGGAGACCACAGTGAGAACCCAGCCCCGTTCCTGATAAAAAAGCAAGAGCTCCTCTCACACAAGCCTGGACTGCAGCTTTTCCCTGCCGTTTGCCAACTTCTTAGCTGTGACTTTTTTCCCCTTATGACCTACTTCCTCCTTAACCACTTGCATTTGCCTCTATTTCCCCACCAAAATTATATTACGATCTCCATGCATTTTTTTTATCTTTATTTAAGTCCATTTTGTTTAAAGCTTTAAAATACTGAGAAACCAAAAGGGAGTTAAACTTTAACAGTTTACATTTCTATCTAGAGGAGTTCTTCAGACTTGATACACTGTTTAGATTTTAGAAAACAGGAGGCAATTTGGGGAGCAAAGAAAAGGAAGTGAGAAAAAAGGAAACTTCCTTCCATGTTTGTCTTCTGTATTGTATTAATATCACTGTCCTTTCAAATGTGACTTTCATCTTCAGGGTTTCAGTTGTGCAGCGGAGGAAGCCCACATCGTGATACACTGGCATAGGATTCGTGCAAAGGCAGACTTAGTGATCTGTGGTTTCTGGGGACTGGAAATCCCCTGGGTGTCATTACAGGTGCTGGAATAGATGGAGAGTGTAGGGGATTTAATGTGGTCTCACTATTTCCCAGTGCATTTGTGAGCAACCCAGTCTTGCAGTACTTTATCGTGAGGGCAAAGTTTATTCGTCGTTAAATATCTGAGGTCTGGGTCCTTTAAAGTCATCTCCTGGAAGGATCGCACCACCAGGTAGCGTGAAGACCAAGCCTAGCTGCAGCAGTGACAACAGGAGACTTGACTTTAATTCAGTCTTACCACAGTGCTCCCTGAGACTGGACCCAGGATGGCAGGAAGCTGTCCTTCACCACACTGGGATTCTCCCGCGGGAAGCCAGAACCTTCCAGGAGGCTCAGGCAGCTGGGGCCCTCCAGGAGAAGGGCTGGGTCTGTGGGGTCGCTCCAGGGTGGAGCCGGGTGCCCCCTTCCTCCCACCTCGCTGGGGTCTCCCTCCACCAGGGGCCTGGCGGGTGGGGGTGCAGAGGGCAAGTGGGGATACCAGGGAAAGAGGAAATGTCGTCCGAGCTGTGGCAGACACTGGAGCGCCAGATCCTGCACAGCAGCCACCACCGTTACCATGGAAACTTCTGAGGAGGCCGCTGAAGGCCACTAGAAGCAGCCCTGGCGACATTCTTGCGTTTTTGATCTCTCATTCCATTTGACAGAACTGACCAAACTCATTGCTGAGACGTTTCCTTCCTCAGTTTATGTGACTTGAGCCCTCTTGTTCCTGCCGCTCTCACCCGGCGTGACCTCTGTCAGCCTCCCTGGCGGGCACTGGCTGTACTTCCTCTTCCCTCGCTCATTAGCCGTGGCTATGAAAACCTCGGTCTTGGAACCCCTGTGTTCTTTCCCCTCTCTTTCTTGAGATGTTTCCTCGTCTTCTTGGTGTGAACTACAAGTTGTCTGAAGAAGACATAGCTGGAACCCAGCGGGGGCAGGAGAAACGAGTGCCTGCTGTGTACGTGTGGCCCTCATGCCCTGCATGGTGGCGCTTCTGTCCATCCTGAGGACGACCCAGTGAGGGAGGTGTGCCAGCGTGAGCCTTTGTCTTGTACGTGCTGTTCCTTTCGTCTGAAATTCTTTTTTCTTCTTCCTTCCTCTCACCTTCCAAATTTCTACTCCTTTTCAAAACCCAGCTCAATTACCGTTCCTTTGTGGCATCTCCCTGACCTCCCAAGCCCCTGGAATCCCTTTGTCTGAATTCCATGGCTCTGACGTCATCCTTCTGTTAGCTCATTTACCACATTATATTACACAGCGCAATTTACAAATTTCCCTGTTTCCCCCCAAAGTTGTCTTCGGGGTGCTAGAGGACAAGACGAGGTCTCACCTGTCTCCGTATCCTAATATCTATCACAGTGCCTCACACACAGGCAGGCGCTTAAGAGAAGTTCCTTTGTCACATCAGAGCAAGCCTTTGTTCCCTCGGTGCGTTGTCTCAGGCAATCCTCAAAATAACCCCGGTCATTATCCAATGAGAAGTGTGAGGTTTAAAGAAGTTAAATAAATTGCCGAGAACCGCACAGGCAGAATTGGGGCCTGAACCAGGGCAGGCTGAATCTCGAGCCCACACGCTGCCACCCTCCGGGGCCTGGGGTGTCCCCTGCAGCTGCTGCCCGACAGCTAACAGAGAGGAGCACTCGGGACAGGCAGGCACACAGCCCAGTGCTGAACAAAGCCCGTGTGGATTTAGGAGCGAAAAACGAAGGAGCGAACGAATGAATCTGCTCTCTGAGGCTCCCGCCTTAATTCCTGCTCACTCCCCATCCCCCTGGGCTCCTCCCTTTTATTCCCGTGGGTGGGTGTCCTCCAGCCCCTGCCTCCCGTGTCTCATGCTAACCACCTGCGACACCCGCAGCCTCCTACCTCCTCTCCCCCTCAACACACGCAGCATCTAACAGTTAATTCTCAAGCCCCGCTGCTGGAGCCACACTCGAGGATTGATGCTGGCTTCTGACGCACTGTCAAGTAAAATCTAGGCTGTCATTTCCCTACATGTGTCCATCACCTTAAACCAAGCAACGGTATTTACTGTCCCGGCCTTCAATTTGCCCGCGTCGCCTCCAGACCTTTGCCGGAGCCGTTCATCTGTGTTGTGCACACCTGTCATGCTCCAGACCCTGAGCTGGGTTCTGGGAATACAGAGATTAAAGCTTCAGGCTCTGAAGCTCATGGATTAGTGAGAGGCGGCTGAAAGAACAATTACAAGGCCCTGTAATTGTGGCAGGCGGAGGACAGCCCGGTTGCTATGGGAGCGCCTGGGCTGTCTATCTCCCCATCTCCGATAACCTCACCCCCAGGTGTCTCACAACTCACCTCTCCAGGGGGCTTCCTGTGCCTGCCCCTTCTCCCATCCCCTTAGGCACCTCCTCCTCAGGTGTGCAATCACAGCGTTTGGCATCCATCCCTACCTGCTGGTGGGTTCATCTGCACAAATACATGTCCTTGAACTTGGCCTCCTCCCCTGGAGAACTGTAACAGGGAAGGAGAGGATAGAAGAAGGCAGACTGAACGGAAGATGGTGTGTCTGCCCAAGCGACTATAGCCCGGAGAAGGAAGACGCTGTAAGTGGAAGGCACGGCTTCTGTTGGGTCTATTTTGGTGGTGGTTGGGTGTATTCTGGAGAGAAAGGGTTGTATGTAGCTCAAACCTGGTCTAAACTTCTGTGGTGCAAAAACCTTTGTGTGGGACCCCCTAAAAGAACAGATCACAAAGACAGGATGCTGTGCCCATACAGCTGAGCTGACCATGGAGCACAGGAGACACCAGAGGCCTCAGGACTCTCAGAGACACCAGAGGGGGCTCAGGCTGTGAAAAAAGGTCCCACCCAGGGGGTGCACAGCCGAGCCAGCAAAATCTGGTCCTCTGCATTGTCTGTCTCATTGTGTCTAAGGCTAAAGAAGCCTGGGAAACATTCACACATAGTCCAGTTGTGGCTCTGTAATGATTTAACAATTGATTAAGGGAAACAGGCTCCACAAAGGATGATCCCAGCAAAAGCAGAACAGCTAGCGGGGTTGTCCCATAAGCTGGTCCCATAAGCTTCTCTGCCATCTTGCCAGACAAACCGTGTCTTCCTCACACCTTGTTGACATGTTTCCTCACATCTCATCCTCTCTCCCTCCTTGGTCCAAATTCTGCACTTGCCCCTTTCTGACCTGAGTGACAGCACTCCAATGGACCTCTGATCCAACCTACATCTGTGCTTCAGCTTTCTTGCTCTCGGGTCTGGCACGTTCCTCTCTGGCTCTTAGCCACTCTCACTTCAGCCTCCCCAAAGCACATTTCTCTCCTAAGGCACCTGTCCTTTGAACCAGCCAATCTGTGGGCTGAGGAAGTCTCTGCTTTCCTCGAAGTCCTGAGGAGTGGGTGCAGGGTGCTGGGTGGGGACCTCCTTGCCTACTGCTGCATTCTCGGGGCCAACACTGGGCAGAGCCTCCCGCTGGCAGAACCTCTCTTGCACCAGGAATTTCATTTTATGTCGACAGTGTCACAGGCTGAGGGTGATAGAGGTGAGAGAAACATGGAAAGTAGAGAACATGCTACAAATCTCTGAGCTCCATATAGAATTGGGGCAGAGATGCAGAGATTTGGTACAGGGCTGGTAAATGCTGGGAGTGCTTATTAAGTTGCCTTGTGCATTAAGCTAAGCAAAGAGATCCCCATCTCCTTGACAACCAGAACACAAACATGTCTTACCTGCATTATTCACTCTCTTTGCCAAAGCCAGTGCATGATTAGTGCAGGGAAAATATAGGTGCCAGATGAAAGAGTCCACGTCTCTTAAACAATATTTATCCCTACTTGCTCTTTGGCAGGGAGTTACCCACATGGCATCATTAACATCTCCCTTGTCTCGCTTACCAACCATACCTTTCACCTACAGGTGGGAAGCTGACATAGCCTTGCCTCTCTCTGTCAGTCAACACTGTTTAGAGGACTGATAAGAAAACTTGCTAGGAAAGTTTTTCTGGAAAGTTCTATTTATAGAGACACACCTAGGTGGCCATAGACACTAACTATAAATAGCCTCCTTTATGTGTGAGGGCAAGGGCCATGTTGTCACCATCTTGAACAAGGAGGAGGGACCTTTCCAAGGTCTCCGTGCCCCTGTTTGCTCTCTTGGCATGCAACACAAACCATGTCAGTTATAGATGTTTGATGTGAACCAAGCCCAGGGCCTTGCCTGATACGGTGGTCCATCTCTCAGACTCGGGAGGCGGCTACCTCTAAATACCTAGAGGTACCAGGGGTACAGTCTCCTGAGACAAACAAGTAACCACAATAAAGACGTCAGTCCTGGGAAGATATAATCTCAGCCCTCAAGTCTGAAATGTTCCTTTCCCTGTGATTGTCCTCACCACCATAGCCTGGCACCAGCGGGGTATACTGTCAGTATGGGGGGACCAGGCCCTGAGTTCCCCCTGGAGACACAAAGGTCCTGCAGGTTGAGTTTAGAGTGAGCCACCGCACTGGTGCACACACTCACACACCCAGCCTTGTACCTGCAAGGGGAGTCTCCCCAGGGTGGACGAGGGGAGGGTGGGAGCCAAGTGGTGGGAGGGAGAGAATAAACATCAGGGTAGTGGCCCCAGTCCTCCAAAACAAGTGCAAAACAAGCAGGATGAAAGAATTAAAGTGGGTGCCCTTTTAGTCCCCATCTTCACCAAGTCTTTTCAGGATAAGTCTGGAAACTGCATGAAGAAGGGAAGGGTATAAACACGCGTGTGTGCACATGGGATTAGCGCATGTGCTGGTGCCCTGGGCGTGTGGAGACACATGGGATGCTGCAAACAGTGCAAGCGCTACACATGTTAGCCTAACCACAGAACAACTGCCAAGCCAACTCTCATGGGAAAAGCTTTCCTTTTCCAAGAGCTGACAAGTCCCTGTTCTCATTCCAAGTTCACCCTCTGGGAATCACTTTGTATAGTTGTCGGGGGAAGGAGGGCAGAGTAGTGAGGTGGAATGGAACACAGGACAAGGTCACCACTTGTCATAACCAACATCCTGATGGGAAGTCACCTAGTGTGGAAAAAATGGGGCACATTAGGAATGAGTTGGGGTTGGATTTGGGTTTGGATTCCAGGTGGCGTTCCCAGAAGGCTTTCCGCTGTCTCATGAGAAGCAGGGACCAGAGAGAGACTGGTTGCGTGGATCTCCTCCAGCCCTGCCAGGGTGACTTAGGGTGAGGTGCAGGTGGATTTGTTGACAGGGATACCTTTCTTGCAATTGGTAACAGATTTATGGCAACTAATTGCACAATGATAGCTGGCCCGGACAGAGCTCTTGTGCAATTACCAGAACTCTGTACTACTACTATTAATTTACATAACAAACAGTTTACACCCACTTAATGAGAATAGCTAGCTTTTATTGAAGGTCAGATACTGAGCTCTTCATATCCACTTAATCTGCACGAGAACTCCATGAAGTGGGTACTTGTTGATAGCATTCCCATTTCACAGAGGAGGAAACTGAGGCATAGTGAGCTTAAGTAACTTCCCCAAAGTCTCTCGCTGTACACGAGAGCCAGGATTAGAACATAGGAAGTTTTATTTCAAATTTCACATTTTTAGTCACTAAACATATCTGCTTCCTATATTTACTTTTGTATGAAACTAGTGGGAATACTAGGCATTCATAAGAGGCTAAAAAAATGTCATTTTCCCTACCTTTAAAAGAGTGTATATTCTAGGAGAGAGACAGGCAATGTTGCTTTCTGACTTATGCAAACGTGGCCATTCAGAAAATATCAGGTCCTTTGTGTAACTGTTGGTAGCCTCTAGAGGTTGGACGGACATGGGGAACTACAAATCCCCTCCCTGTGACCTCAGAAATGTTGGACCGAACCTCATACCACATGTAGACGTGTATTGGCAAGGAAGCACAAAAACAGCCATTCAACTTGTTCTGAAGCCTAGGGAAGACCCACTCTGGTCCGGGCAGCTCAGCAAGCGTGAAGTGGGGCAGATGTCAAGATATGCTTAGGGGAGCTCTAGCCAGGTCTGGGTGGGCTCAGGCAAGAGGGTCCTCTGTGAGGACCATGGCCTGACTGGTGGTGGGCCTAGATCTGCCACCTGCTTGTGCCTTGCTCATAAAGGGCAGTAGAGCCCGCACAGTATTTCTAACCCATCACCTGTCTTGACGCTATTCATCTTACCAAAGAAATGATTTCACTGAAAGATATGGGGACTGCCAGGTAACCCCTTGCAGGTGTAGATTCACAATGGAGCACCCCGCATGCTGGCTAACCACCCTGGGTATTGCCTCCTGATTCGGTGCTCAAGCCTCCTGTTTTACCGGGTCCTTTGGGTGACATCTCTGTGTCCCTAATCAGCACCGATTAAGTCATTTTGGTCTAGTGTGTCTTTCTCAAATGGTACTTCGTTGTTCAAAAATAAAATAATGAGAGAAAATCCCATAATATAAGAAACATTGTAAGGAACTGAATGTAAGGCAAAGCTCTCTATATCAAAGGATAATTTAAAGGGAAAATGTGCCTTACATTTGTTTATTTACTATCATGTAAGAGGACCTAGTTTGTGTCCGACACATGGCAGATGCTCAATAAATGTGAGTTTTCTTCCCAACCTCACTATCTCATTTAACTCTCATAGAAAACACTATAATTTAGAAAACACAGGATAAAATAAAGAAAAAAATTAACCTTAATAGGTATCCCACTTACCAAGATGTGATAATATTAATACCTTTTAGGTACTTCCTATATATATGTATATACACATAAATATATATTCCATCATAATATGCCATCAAATGTACATGCATGTATGTACCATTACTTATGTAAGCAACCTATTCCTGATTCCTAATTAATGGAGATTTGCTGCTTGGTTTGTTTTCAATGTATATACATTTTAATAAAAGTTCTTGGACTATAAAACAACTTTGTATAATTTTCTAATTTTCTAGAAGTTGAATTGCTATTCATGGGAATACACTTTTTAAAGGTTTTCTAAATATATATTGATTTACCCTCCAGAAAAGTTGAGTCAATTGAACCAAAAAGAACGTGAGCATATACCTTTCTCACACTTTTGCCAATAGTGAGAATTAGCGAACTCTGTTCTTTAACGAGTGGATAGGAGAAAACAGTAGCTTGTTTTTTTTCACATTTCTTTCACTACTTATGAAGATGAACATCTTTTTATAGGTTTATTAGTAAGATGATCATATAATTTATTGTCCAATCGGGGTACTTTAAGAGTGAAAGGGGGAAAAAAACCTCTAATTGGAGGATCAGCAAATGGAGAGTGTGGTCACCCTATTTACCAGCCATTTGCCTTTCTTAATTTGAGAATTCCTTGTTGGCAGCTTTTACTTATTTTTCTATTGCATTGTCTGTTCTCTTCTTAATGATTGCATAAAGATCATGTTACAATAATAATGTTAATCCATTGTGATATATGTTAAGTATATTTTCCCAGTAGGTTGTTTATCTCTAATTTTGAAAGCAAAACAAAAACGTAGCTTTTTAAGTTTCAGATTTCTCAATTAAACTTTTTTGAGACAATTACAGGTTCACATGCAATTATAAGAAGTAATACAGGCAGATCCCCTCTGCTGTGAGCTTCCTCCAACGGTAACATCTTGCAAAACTGTAGCACATCATCACCACCGGCTATTGGCATCATTCCTCATGTTGCCTTTTGTAGTCACACCCACTTCCCTCCCACTCTCTCCCTAACCCCCGGCAACCACTAATCTGTTCTCCCATTCTGTAATTTTGTCATTTCCAGAATATTACATAAATGGAATCATACACTATGCAACCTTTTGAGATCGATTTTTTTCACTCTGTAATTCTCTGGAGATCCATCCAGCTTGTTGCACGGATCAATAGTTTGTTCTTTTTTATTACTAATTAGCATTCCATGATATGGATGCGCCACAGTTTGCTTAACCATTCACCCTTTGAAAGACATCCGGATAGTCTGCAGTTTTGACTACTATAAAAAAAATAAGCTGCTATAAGCATTCATAGACAGATGTTTGCGTGGCCATAAGTCTTCATTTCTCTAGGATGAATGCCTAGGAGTGCAATTGCTGCATCATAAGATAGTTGCATGTTCAGGTTTTTTTTAAAAAAACTGTCAAGCTGTTTTCAGAGTGACTGTACCATTCTACATTCCCACCAGCAATGCGTGAGTCACTCAGTTTGTTTGCATCTTCACCAACATTTGTTGCCACTGTTGTTTCGTTTAGTTCATCTAGGTGCATATTGATACCTTACTGTGGTCTTAATTTGCATTTCTCTAATATCTATTGATGTTGAACATGTTTTCATGTGCTTATCACCATTTGTATATTCTCCTCAGTGAAATGTCTTTTCATATCTTTTGCCCACTCTTTGACTGGAGTGTTTAATTTTTGCATTGTTCCATTTGGAGAGTTCTTTGTATAGTCAGATAGTAGTCATCTGTCAGATAAGTTGTTTGCAAATATTTTCTCCCACTATGCATCTTGTCTTTTCTTCCTCTTAACAGGGTCTTTCACAGAGTATAATTTTTACATTTCTAATTTATTAATTTTCTCTTTTATGAACTGTGTTTTGGTATCATCTAATAACTCTTTGCCCTGGATCCCAAAGATATTCTTCTGTGGTTTTTTTCTAACAGTTTTAAAATTATACATGTAACATTTATGATTCATTTGTGCTAATTTTGTATAAAGTGTGAAAGGAAAGTTAGGTTGAGGTTCAGATTTTTACTTATGGATATCAAACTGTTCCAGAACCACCGTCTTACCATCTTTTTTGCCATTTTTTTTTTTTGGTCTATTTCTAGGTTATCTGTTCTGATTCATTGATCCATGTGTTGTCTATCCCTCCGCTAATATCACACAGTCTTGAATACTGTAGCTATGTAAGAGATCTTGAAACCTGGTGGACAGATTCATTTCATTTTATTCATCTTTTTGTTTTAGCTATTCTAAATTATTTTTCTTTCCTTATAAATTCTAAAATAATCTTATCTGTGTCAATACAAGTCTCGCTAAGATTTTGGTAGAATTGAGCTAAGCCTTATAGTGGGCTGAATGGTGGTACCTCTAAAAATATACGCCTGTCATGATCCCTGGGCCCAGTGAATGGGACCTCATTTGGAAAAAGGGTCTTTGCAGATGTACGTAATTAGGTTAAAGACCTTGAGGTGAGATCATCCTGGACTATCCAGGTCAGACCTAAATCCAATGGAATGTGTCCTTGTAAGAGACACACAGAGGAGACGACAGAAAAGGAGAGGTCATGTGACCACAGAAGCAGAGATTGGAGTGGTGTGGCCACAAGTCAAGGAATGCTGACAGCCACAGCAGCTGGAAAAGGTGGGGAAGGATTCTCCCCAGAACCCCCAGAGGGAGTGCTGCCCTGGCAATACCTTGACTTTGGACTTCCGGCCTTAAGAACTGTGAGAGAATAAATTTCTGTTGTTTGAAGCCAATCAATTAGCAGTAATTTGTTCCAGCAATTGCAGGAAACCAATAGAAAGCTGTATATCAAAACATGTTATGAGAATTTGGATCTTATCTAAACCTTCTTTTTTTAACGGGGTTTTTCTGACACTGCACTGGCAGGAGGTGGGGACATGGGGTCCTGCTCGTTATGACCAGGTGAAGGTGGATGTCCAGGTCCTCACTCGGCCTCTGTGGACACCAGGATGGGGGGCTCCTTGTTACGGCTAGGGAAGATGGGAGCCAGGCTCCCCACACAATGGCCACTCACACTGTGGGTGGGGTGGGGCCCGTTTCACAGGCCCAGGAGACTCAAGTCCTGGCTCCCTCCTTGGCCTTCTCTGGCAGTGCTCCAGTGGGCGTCTGGTGGTCCCGACACAGCCTCTCAAAAGTGGAAGTGCAGTTTCTCACTGGGCGTTCGCTGGCACAGGGCAGGGTGGGACCACAGTTTTTTTCTGTGGTGCTTGGCTGAAATAGAGTAGGTATTGTCTAAAATTTTTTGTCTTTCTAGATGGCCCCTTTCTTCTTGCTTTGACTAGAGAAAGCAGGCTTTGCTTGCAGCTTTTTTCTTCTTGTATGCTCCTATTGGCTTTCCAAGTTGCTGGCTCCTTCAGCTCCAAGCTGGGATATATGAGGCAAAAAGAAAACCCAGGGAACTCACCACCATGACATTTCTCAGCCCCTAGCTGGGCTGCCGTCCGTCTTCTCTCTGCCTTTCAGAAACATCTTATGTTTATTTTATATCTAATGTCCAGGAATTTTACTTGTATTTAGTGAAGAAATAGGGAAAAGTACATCCAAGCCATTATCCAGGAAGCAGATGGTTATTTTATTTTTAAAAATGACTCACAGGACCTAAAGAAAACGTCACAACCTCTCACTCTCCTTGCTCACCCTCGCCGTGCTCTCCATAAGTATTAATAACCGCTGGTTCTCCGAGTATCCGGCAGCAACATAATTCAAAATAGAAAGCTCACGTCCTCCACTTTAAATTTTAACTTAAAGTATTTTTTAATAGATATTATATTTACCTGGATGATTTAAAAAGGCATATAGTGAAAAATCTCCCTCCCATCCTTACTTCACAGATACCATGTTCTCTTCTCTAGAGGCAACCAATGTTATCATCCTTTTGTATATAGTTGCAGAAATATTTTATTCATATATTAGCAAATATGTTATGCCTCTTGGGATAAAATGTGCTATAGTTTCCAGTTATTGATACCCTCTCTCCCAGTAAAGAGGGACACCTGCCTTCCTCATCGCTGCCTGTTGCTGTGCCTTCCTGTGGAAGGAGTATCCCTACCACCCCATAAACAGACACAACCATGCGACTTGCCTTGACCAGTGAAACGTGAGCAGAATGTGCCCATCCGTACATGCCCATCTGAAGCAGGAGGTTGAGAGCCATTGCAAGCTTCCACTCCCCTGTGGCTCTTCCCCTCTGTCATGGGAACATAGGCTGAGTTGCTGCTCTTTTAGCCTGGGTCTTGCAATAAGAAGTTTCATGGAACAGAGTCTCAGCAAGCTCAGGCCCACCGTATTAGTTATCTGCTAACAAATTACCCTAAAAGTTAGCAGCAGCCTCATGCTTTTCCATTCCCACTCAAGCCACCTACCACTGACTACTCCCACCCATGGCCAGGTACCATCTCCCCACTACCACTGGGACTCTTGAGAAAGCAGAATACATATAAAGGAGAGAGGAGGGAAAATTCTCTCTAGGAAGTTGGTGACAGAGAGACTCTGGGATTTACGATGAGGACTGTGGGGATGGATACATTTGTCCGTGGAAACAAAGCTATAAAAGACAAACAAATCCTATATTTGTCTGAAGAAGCAAATTGGCTGTGATTTTCCAGACCAAGAACCTAGTCAACTTGAGAACATAATTTATATTGGCAAGATGCAACGTGAGTATAAACCATTGACTTAGAAGGAACTTGTGCAATGTACGCCTTGAGACTGTACCTGTCTTTTACCTGTGTGCATGAATGCAACTGTATACATTTTGCTCTACGCTGGAAGTTCAGAAGGGGCAGGTGTTTGTTTCCCTGCAGCGCTAGGGCACCATTTTGTCCAGAGTTGAGTTTAGTCTATGCTTTTCACTGATGAAGAAAGCAAGAGAAAATTCACTTAACTTCCATCTGTAGCATTTTTGCAGGGCAGGAGATTTGCAGTGACTTACAATCATTATTAACTGCTAGCTAACTGCAATCATTCTTTTTCTTAATCGCATAAATGCCTATTAGCTTTCGGTTCTCCCTACTGAGAAAGCACTGAAGCTCACTTTACATCCTTCCAATTCTCTGAAAGAATCCAGAAAACGTGAAGAAAAGAAAACCATTCAGGGAAGTATGAGCCCAGGGCCTAAAAATACCAGCTTGCGTGGCTCAAGCACCAGGACTTAGTTTCTGCTGTGAATTACGGAAATAACACAGGTATTGTGCCCCTTGGACAGAGGTGATATTCAGTTTCAATTTGGTGGCTAGGAAAGAGGAACATCTTAGCCTGAAATCCTACCCACGAAAAGACTGAAGAGAAGTTCCTCCAAAATAAAATAAAACCGGTATTGTTTAGGCGAGTGTTACTGCCAGATGACATTTCAGTTCAAGCCTGCTCTGCTGAATGCCGTGGTCTCCTACTCCAGAGGACGAAAGCAGCCCTCTCGTCCTGCAGGTTCAGAAGAAAGCTCCCCTTTGCAGGTGGCGATGCCATTTTCAGCTTTGGAAGAAAAACAAATCATGTTATTGTCAAGGCTGTTACTGAGAACATGGTGCTCTCAGCCCTCCTGGCTTGGCCACAGTCAAAAGAATCAAACAAAGCTGTTTGCCGTGAATTTCATCGTTCTGGCTGGCCCAGCTGGGATCTCCCCCGCCCCCACCCCAATTCCACTCCCAATTCGAATGCCCTAGAATTGGTTCCAGGAACAAGTTAGAATTCCTGCTAATTTCAGACTTACTGATAATGCAAGTCTTTAAAAAAAGAGAGAGAAAAAAAAAGAAATTCTGATTTCTGGAAGATTGTGGGTAGACAGGAGACGGAATGCTCGATCTGCAGAACTGGAGGATATACACGCAGTGTAGGCCATTGAGCAAATGCCTAATTGCCTTTCAGGACACAGAGGCCCTAGGGCCCCATGCTTGGCTCTGACACCTGTCACCATTTCCGAGTGGACCCAAGGGAGTTGGTCTGCTCAGCAGAGGCATTAGGGTCCCACCTGTTAATCTCTTGCCTAAGGGCCTGTACATAGGTCCCTTATTGGTGACACTGTCAACTTCTTCACCTTTGAAGCAGAATAAGAATGCAATAACTGTCCTGTGGAATCGGGAAAACACAAAGGATAATGTGTTTCCCCAGACAATGCTATTTAACAGTCCACTGGATGGGGAAGACAATATACTGGCAGCTTTCATCACATTTGTGTTGAGCATACGTGTGCGTGTCTGTGTGTGTGTGTGTGTGTGTGTGTGTTTGTGTGAGTGTGAGAGAGAGAGAGAGAGAGAGAGAGAGAGAGAGAGAGAAAACCTGAGCAAGGGAGGAATCATTTTTTTCTTTTTGGAGTTTATTTTTTTATTAGATTTTTCCTTGAAAAATATCATTTGCTAGAACATTCTTGCTAGAAACCTCCAAAAGAAAATACTGGAGTCAGGACAGGGTAAAAGACGCTGTTTAAAAAGCAATACCTTTGGAGGCAGAAATGATGAGATTTGAACTCTGGCTCACACTTAGAGACCGTGATTTGAAGCAAGTGATTTTTATATTTCTGAACTCTGATTTCTAACCCCCCTCTGGGCAACGGGACTGCTGTAACAGAGCCTGCTCAACAGGGTGGTTGTAAGTGTAAAATAAAGTAGGAAGAACCTGTCAAGTAGTAGACGCTTAAACAGCAACAGGCAACATGTATTTAGCTTGTCTATGGCAGGCATTCGCATCAGTGCTTTACCTAGGAGACACTGTTGAATCCTCACCGCTACCCTGAGAGGTACGTGCTAAAATAACCCCCTTACATAGAAAAACGAGGCTTAGAAAGGCTCTGCCTGAGGATCACAGCTAGCAGTGGGGTGGATGTAGGATTTAAACCCAGCCCCGACTCTAGCCACTGAGTCCTGTACAAAGATTAGAAACTTAGCCCCCGTGAGCCAGATCTGGCCTGTGGGTGTGTTTGCGTTGACTTACAGTATTTATCAAAAAATATTTAACTTAGTTGTCGACACTTGACACTGGGAAAGATCTCACAATTCTGGATCTTTAGCTTTTCTTTAAAAGTCTGAAGCTCTGGTCACCCTGCCCCTGGGCTCTCACACGGCGGTGACGGGCTGGAGCTGCACAGTGGCCGTCACCTTTGGACCATCAGGAGCTCATGAAGGTTCACTTACTCCTCATCCTCAAACACTTAGGTACCCACTGGGGCCCTTGGAGCGTGTGAGGGTTTGACCTCTCTCCGCTGCCTCTTCCATCCATCTCCCTCACTGAAGCCGGGAAGCTGTTCAGCAGCAGCCTGATATCTGTGTGTGCTTCCCTAGTGGAGTAAAATGCCTGTGTTAACTCTCGTCTCTGCTGAATTCTAGTCATTCCTGCCTGACAGCTCCCAGTACAATGTCAATGACACACTGACGCTCCCACATTCCGCGAGGGCTCCCCTGCTGCCTCCCGCCACTCTGAGAAGCCTGGGAAGACCAGAACCATCCCTGCCTTTGAGCACCTGTCATCTCTTAGGTTTGCCTTTGCCCTCTCTTGGCATTCCCATGAAACTATCTCAGCCCAGGGTCTTTCCCACCTCTGTCTCCCTGGAACACTGCAGGAGCCTCCCACCTTGGTCCCTGCCGTACCCCCCACCCATTCGACACCTTCCTATCCATCTTCTGCTTGCAGATACACAGGACCCCTGCTCCCAGGGAGCCCTCAGCTTGTTTAATGCTTTGCTCTTGCATCTCGAAATTCCTAACGGTTCCTGAACAAAAGCCTGCAGTTTTACTCTGCACTAGGACCAGAAGCTATATCCTGTTCATGTTTCAATCCAAGAAGCTTTAATGACTCCTAACCTTAGCAGTACTTTCCAGTCTTTTTTGAACCATAACACACAAAGAACATGATAACTGTGTGCTGCAGTGGGCTGCTCTGAAGCCCAGACCCTGGCTGGCCATACAGGATGAAACAGATGTCATGGCAAAAGGGGACCCTGGGGCATCCCACAAAGACGCTGGGTGGGCAGCACCTTTGAGGGCAGTTCTGGCCCGCTTCGGAGACAGTCCCCTGAGTTCACCACAGGGCTCCTCAGCTGTATTTCAGGAAGTTTCTCTTGCAGTCAGGCTGATCTCTGTGAGTTTATGCACTACGCACATTCCCATCTCCAGGGTGTCACTACTGTGGTTCCCGTTGCTGGGAATAGCCACTCCCCTCTCAGTGTCACCCAGATCCTGCCCATGTTCTCAGAGCCACTCAGGGCCACAAAGCTTGCCCTGTACATTAGCCAACAGCGCTTCATTCACACACCAAGGAATTATCAACAACTTAACCTGTGCCAGTGCCCAGCCAGTGTGGGGGACACGACTGTAAGTGGCACATGCATGCCCCCGTCCACGTGAAGCTTCCTGAAGTCAGCAGCGCAGACAAGAAGAGAGGCCACTTCACCGTAGTGTGACCAGAGGCGTCATAGAAGGAGTTGGGGAGGATGTATTCGTGTCCCAGGGCTGCTCTATCAAATTACCACGAACTGGGTGGCTTATATAACATTAATAACAACAGAAATTTATTCTCTTACACTTCCGGAAGATAGAAAGCTAAAATCAAGGTGTCTGCAGGGCCACGCTCTCTCTGAAGGCTCTAAGGGAGAACCTTTCTTTGCCTCCTCAAGCTTCTGGTGGCTGCCGGTGTTTCTTGGCTTGTGGCTTGCATAGTTGCAATCTTTGTCTCCCTCTACACATGTCCTTTTCCTCTTCCCTCTGCGTCTCTCCTCCGTATGTCTCTTATAAAGACATTTGTTATTGCATAGAGGGCCACCTGGATAATCCAGGATGATCTCATCTCAAGATCCTTAACTACATCTGCAAAGACCACTTTTCTAACTAAGGGACATTCACTGGTTCTAGGAATTAGGATGTGGACATAACTTTTGGGGGCCACCATGCAACCCACTTTGGAGGGTTTATGACAGAGGCAGCTAACCCCACACTGGGGGAAGTCTCTTTGGATAAGATAACTTTAAAGTAAGTCAGGCAAAGAGGGAAAAGAAGGGGCTGGGGGAGTGACAGTGTTTCTGGAAATGGCATGTGCAAAGCCCCCAGTACACATGGGAGCATGTTGGAATTCTAGAACTAAAGGAAGCCAAGTGTGTCTGGAGCACAGCGTACAAGGTAGAGAGGGTAAGAGAGGCAGCTGGAGAAGGAGTCAGTGCCAAACCAAGATAAGCCTTGTAACCACAGAGAGTCACATGGGCCAGTGTCATGGGAGGCATTGCGGGGTTTTCAGCAATGCAAGGACGTTATCGGATTTAGAAGATTGCTATGGCTGGAGTGTGAAGAACGATTTGGAGCAGGCCAAGACTAGAACCACAGAGATTGGTTAGAAATGTACATAATCCAGGCAACATATGAAAAATTAGGATGGTGCAAAAGGAAAGGGAGTAAAGTTGATACATTCAAGAGGTGATTTGGGAGGTAGAATCCACAGGACTTGGTGCTGACGGATTGCATGGGGAAGTGAAGGATGCGGCCCGGGCCTCTGGCTTCTGGTTTGACCAGTGTCACCAGTGTTGAGGTGGGAACTGAGGAGGAGGTGCAGTTTAGGTGGGCACCGTGGGGTGAGTTTGAAGGGTCCACAGGGCAGCCCATTGGAGACTGCTGGTGGGCATTTGATTTTAGAGGTCTGAGGCACACGAGAGAGGTCTGGGGCCCATCTGCACATGGATGGCATGTTAAGTCATGGAATGAATGATTGCACACAGGGGAATGGGGAGAGTAGAAAGAGAACAGGGCCCAGGACAGAAGACTCAGGGGCACCAACACTTAAGAGATGAGCAGAAGACAAGGGGCTGTGGCAAATGGCAGAAGTGACTGCCAATGTTTAGTTGTGTGTGATTTTTACCATGCAATTGGAAATTTGCTGTCAATTGTCCTATTCCATGTCACTCATTTTATATTTTTCTGGACAATACAAGCACATTATTGTTCTATGTTATACTGTCTTGACTATTTTGTGTACCTGAGAACCAAAGCAAGGGTTCAGACCAGGAGGTCACCTGGGAATAAGCACTGAGCAATCACCTGGGTATCAACTGTCCAGCTCCTGAGTTAGAAAACAGGCAAAGGGGACATTCCCCATCTCCTTTGATCTTTGATCACCATCAACTAACATCCTAAAAACTTTATTTCTCTTCAATTACAATTAAGTTGCTCTAAATTAAATAGTAATTTTTTTTTTTTGCTCAATGTTTTTCCTTTCCCCTTCCTGGTGCTCCTTTCAAACTAATCAAATCCTACGGAACAGCACCATCCAATAGAACTTCCTGTGATGATGAAAATGTTCAATATCTGTGTTATGTGTTAGTAATATGGTAGCCACTTCCTGCAGGTGGCTATTGAGCACTTGAAAAAGGCTAGAGCAACTGAAGAAATGAACTTTTACTGTCATTTCAGTTAATTTGAATTTAAATACCTACATGTGGCTAGGAGCTACCATGTCGGACAACACAGCTATTCATAAATAATTTTCTGTGAACTCAAAATTCATTTCCTCGAGGAACATTCCTTGAATCTCACTTCCAAAATCAGACCTGGTCTCCCCACTCTATGTTGTCTAGAACCTTATATTTTCATAAAGTTAATGAGGATTATCATTTTGAATAATAATTTTGTGTGTATTCACAAATTTAATGTTCGTCTTCACTGCTAGGACAAGCTCTAGGAGGGAGGGCAGGGACTACAGCTATCTCAGTTACTACTGTGTGTCCAGCACCTCGCACAGTGTAAGATGCTTATTGTGTGCTCAGTATTTATTGAAAGAATGAATGAATGATCAAATGATTTGCTAAAATATTTTATGGGATTACATACCAAATATATGTTTACTAAATAATTGGCCATAGATTATAATCATATAATAGATAATGCAGGGAGGCTAATAGCTCTGACCAACAGAAATTGGGATTGACAAAAGAAGTGCAAATTTGACATGGCTTAGTTTGGGGTACATGAAATTTGAGGTACTGGATCATGTGCTTTTGTCCCTTGACCTTGTTGTCACCCAACGTCCTGAAGCCTCTTCCAACGCATGATGGCGTTTCATGTTTGCTCTCACACTATGTCACTGATGGAAACACCATCCACACTTCTCACTAACATTTCTCATTCTTCCCTGAATGTCTCATCATTGCTCAGTCTCTCAAAGTTGCTCTAAATTCTGAGTTTGTCACAGTGTACCCATCACAGCACTGAAGGGAGACCTTTCTCCAGATATCAAAATGCATGAGTCAGAACCCTCTGGATATGTCCTTTTAAAAGTTAAGTTACCCTGCTTGGAATAGGACTTGAGCCAGGCAGAAGCTCTGGCCTCTTTGGAGCACCTGGGGCCTCCCTAGCAAGCTCCTTCCCTATCTTCAAACCCAGCTCCTTCTCAGCTCTGCGGTGTCTACCTTCTCCTAACAGATGAGTGGCATCTGGAGGGCTGCCTGGGCCCAGCTGAATCCAGCTCCTGCACCCTGGGCAAGCAGAGGGCCAGGGCCCTTTGCCCAGTTCATTGCAAACCCATGAAGGGCAGTTTCAAAGAGCAGCGCTCTGAAGGAAGGCACTCCGTGTCAGAGCCAAGGGAAACAGTCTGAGACCCGCTGTCAGTGCAGCTGGGGTCAGGCAGAGCAGAGCGCCAGTGTGGGAGCTGGAGGAAGCCAAGGAAGCCAAAGGGAAGGGAGGGTCAAAGGGGCAGCTGGGAGGAGCCTCTGGCAGTTCTCTGTTCCTGCTGCCTCGGAGGCCTCGAGAGGGACTGACAAAGATGAGGGTCCAGGAGGTAGCCACCGGGAGATGGATGGGGTTCAGAATAGGCAAATGAAGCATCGTCTTCACTTCAGAGCCATTTACCAGACACTGCGGAGTGTGCTCTGCAAAAGGCCAAAGGCAATTGCCTTTAGCTTATATCCCAGGGCTCCAGGCAAAGGACAGACAGACACCTCCCTGTACACCCCCAAGACCTTGCTGGACAGCCCCCCAACCAGGAGAGGAGAAGCTCACCCCCCCACAGCACCGTGCCCTGCTCCGCCTCCCGGAATCCCTTCTTGGCCTCCAGGAATGGCAAACTGTCCTTCCATGGCCAAAAGGCCCCCATCCCCACCCCTCCACTTCATTGAAAAACTGTCGCACACTAACATTCCTCACACTTGCCTGCATGTTGCATCGTTGCTGCCTTCTTTCGGTTCTTTCATAAGCCTAAAAGCTACTAACAGATAGGAAGTGAATAACTTTATGTTAGTTAATCTGCAAGCAATCTAATTTACTGTAAACAAGAGTCACAAACAGGAAAGTGTGGGCATCTCTCAAGGGTCTCGGTGGCAGACTGGGCGATTCCCAGAAGAGATCAAAGCCAGGCAGAAGAGAGTGCAAGTGCAGCAACCGATATAGTCAGGCGGTTCCGATTTGGCCGGAGCGGAAGCAAACGAGCCTTTGAAATTAATGAATGAAACCTTGCCCAGGTCTGAGAATGCCCGCGACCTGGCTTGTCCTGTTATCACATTTATACATAATTCATGGACTTGGTCAGCTCAGTTAGTGATCAGGCCGAGCCAACCTGGAGGGGCCTGTGCAGGCCCCCAGGGCCCGATGGCCAGATGTGCTCTGCCTGGTCTCACCTCAAAGAAAAACACTGACTTATCAAATATCAAACCTCGGGCCCCTGAAGCCCTTAAGCAATCAGGTTCTGTGGCCTCTGGGAAGCTTCTGCAATGCCACGCTGCAGATGGTCCCAAATGCCCAAATTTTAGTCATAAGCACTAGCATGAATTGCCTGCAGCACGCCAGGTGCTTGCATGTAAACTGCATCGCTTAATCTTGTTCCAAAATCTCTCCCCCTCCTCTCTCATCCTCACAGGCCGCCGCTCTCATTGAAGTCATAATTCCTGCCGTTATCTCTGACAGATTTCTGTGCTTCATCCCCGCGAAGTCCTGAATGAACTTGCAAACGTGTACATCTGAGCAAGTCATGCCCCTTCTTAAAAATCTGTGTGTCCCCAGGGTTCTTGGAGTGAGAAAGTTCTGCTTTCCTGGAGTCGGCATTCAAGGCCCTCTGCTGCCCACCCCTGAGTAGGCGCACACCCTGTGCCTTGCCAAGGGGACCCGTCCCCGAGGCCACCAGGCAGCTCAGACTCGTGCTTTATAATCGCCAGCGTCCTACGTTTCTCCCCGAAGTGTTTCCTGAGTGCACCCCTGGCAGGCGTGTCCCGCATCCGGAGGGAGACGAACCTGCAGGGCGTACATCTTTTTCCGATTACACGCACTGCACCCCTGTGTGATCATTTGTGTCATTCATTCTCAGAGGAGGCGGTAACTGTCTCAAGGGAGCCAGAATTGGTTCTTTGTTGGGGGAAGCTGGCAAAATTTTACTCTTTTTATTATAAAGCACAGATATGCATATAGTACATGAATAGAGTATATCTGCGGTATTAAAATTTCATGGGTCGCCGGGAGGAGAGAAAAAATAATGTCTACTTTAGGCTCCTTAGAGGCCAATAATGAAAAAAAGATTGAGAAATACTGATTTGCTCGTATGTCTTTCTCACCAACTTGACTGAGGCTATTGAGGATCCCAGGGCCGAGGCAGTGCCTGACACGGGGTGTCACTGAAGAAACGCTGACTGTGGAGAGCTGAATGAATGCGTGCATGAATCCTCCCCAGAATCCCGAGGGGTGGGGCATTGCTGTCCCACTGGGGGGAAGAAAAGGACACAGGTGCTCAATACTGCTCCCGACACCATCCAAGTTCCGGAGTTAACTACAGTAGAAAGGAACATTGTAAATTCAGGACTTCTAGACTCCAAATCTGATACTTTCTCACCTTATTTTGGTATAATTGACAGAATTTACACAAAAATAAGAGAATATATTTTTCAATTAGCCTTCAATATTCAAGAATGTTCCAGCTGGAATATCTTAAGCCAATTTGAATATCCAAGAACAAACTTGGGGAATCAAGTCTATGATCGCAGGCACTCAGCAAAGATGCCATAGCACCATGATGGGTTTTGGTAGGAACGATGGCCTTCTACCCCACACACCGTGGGAAGACTCCAAGGCACAACCAGGTGTAGCTGTAGCCACACACTCAGCCTGTAATTCTGAGCCTCGCAGTTAATCCAATTAGATTAAATTTTATGAAAATCCAACCTTGAGCTTCTCCTACGTACTCAACCGAGCAGCACAGGGCTACTTTGCCCTCGGGAGATGGGGCTGGTGGAATAAAAAAACAACACACACATTATAATGTAAGATTCAACAAGATGGCAGTCATGAGACTTATGAAATTCTAGGCCAGGAGATGAGCCACAGTCGGGATATAATGAGGACGGGAATGTTATTAATAAAGATGCTTTGCTTGTGGAAAGCAAAGCAAAGTGACATCTATAAAATGGTTTTATGGCTAAATTTGTGGAAGCAGGAGGAGTTGAGTAGCTCAAACCAGTGTTTTATCCTTTCCAAGGTCTAGATGAGGTTTAAAATCTGATTTATGAGTCTGTTTGTTTAATCAAACCTTCCTCATTTTCCATTTCGTAGCTTAGGAGCAGAAGCAAAGCAGGGGGAAGAATCCTGGCTGCGCAGCAGTTCATCCTCCTGGGACGCAGCCTTTTGCTTTTAAGCATAAACACCTCATGCGTAAAGAAAAATGTACTAATCATAAGTGAACATCTCAATGAAATTTCACAAAAATGACAAACGCTCGTCACCGCAATCCAGATGAAGAAATAGAATAGTAGCCCAGCCCCAAAGCTGTCCTGGTGCCTTCTCCCAGCCTCTATCTCCCCTCACATGTTACCAGAGATGAGTTTTGCTTCCTTTTGAACTTTAAAGAAACGAAATGATACACTGGATACTCTGTGTCTGATCTCTTTTGCTCAAGTCTCTGAGATTCATCCAGACTTTGTTCATTCTTGTTGCTGAAAAGAATTTTGTTGTATGGATATACCACCTTTATTTGCCCATTCTACAGTTGAACATTTGGGTTGGTTGGGTTATCATGCATAGCACCTCTTTGAACATTCTTCCCACATGACTTTTGATAAGCGTATGTACTCGTGCATACGTATATCTAAGAGTGGAAGTGCTAGGTCATGTGGTATACACATGTTCAGCGTTAGGAGATGTGCTAGATAGATGGGAAAAGTGATTGTAACAGCTGTGTACTAACACTGTATACTAGCCTGCGTAAGAGTTCCAAATGTTACAGATCCTCTCCAACACTTGCTATTGAATATCCTTTTCATTTTAGCCATTCTGGTGGCTGTGGTTTTGAAACTTATGATTTTAATTTGTGTTTTCCTGATGATTAATGAAATTAAAGAAATCCTTTCATATATTTATTGACCATTTAGATTTCCTCTTTTGTAAACTGCCTCTACAAGCTTTTTGCACTTTTTTCTGTTGTGATGTCTATCTTTTTCTTATTAATTTATAGAAGAACTTTACATATTTGGATGCAAGTTTTTTTTCAGATATATGATTTGCAAATATCTTTTCCCAATCCATTGTCTTATTTTTCACTCTCTTAATGGTGTCTTTTGATAAACAGATTCTTATTTTTAGTGTAGTCTAACTTATCAATTTTATGTTTAGTACATTTTATGTGCAGTTTATGGAATCCATTCCTTGCCCACTGTCATGAACATATTCTTCTGCATCATAATATTGAATCTCCCAATCCATGAACATGATCTATACTTTCATTTATTTGATCCTTTGTTTTTTTTTCAGCTTTATTGAGGTACAATTGACAAATGAAAAAATTGTGTATACTCAAGATCTACAACGTGATGTTTTGATAAATGTGTACATCATGACATGATTGCCACAATTGGGCTAATGAACATTTCCATCACCTCACATAATTACCTTTTTTGTGTGTGTGATGAGAATACTTAAAATCTACTTAGATCTTTTCCAATTTATCTCAGTAATGTTTCTAGTTTTTAGTATAAAGATTTTGCACAAGTTTTGTTAGATTGCATTAAACTTTGAGTAAATACCAAGTGCCTATCTTTTGAACTGCATGAGATATAAAAAAAGAAATTTTGAAATATATGCCCTAATTTCAGAATGGTTTGATGCCATTGTAGGACACAATTGCAGAGAAATGAAAAGACTGAAGGTTAATGAAGCCATCATTGTGTGACGGCAGACCTGTGAGAAACAGAGGAGCAAGTGACAAAAGTAGGCTCACATTGTCGACAGGGATGCCTCACAGAGGATATAAGATTTGAGATGGGCTCAAGGGAGAAATGGTACTTAGAGAGTGGTGTGGAGGGAAGCATTCCAAGAGGGAAAGCTGGAATGAACCAAGCTTTGAGGTTAGAATGAACAGCGCGTGTTAAGGGATTAAGATGGCACTGGTTGACTCAAGTGTACACTCTAATTCACGAATAGGGAAAGACAAGATAAAAAGGCTTGTGCTTAGAGGCACATAAACAAAAGAAGGAAGAGCATCAGGTCTACCTTGGTGGTGAAGTTTGGTATCCTGGCCCCTGAAAGTTACCTGAAAGGTAACTTAGCAAGTATTTACCTATCCTTTCTTGGCACTAATTGGCAATCATATTGCTGCCTTTACCAACTTCCTGGTAGGAACTGATATTAAATAAGAGCTCCCAGACGCACACTTGAACAAGAGTACCCATCCAAGAAGGCTTCTAATCTGGAAATGAACTACGTCTTATAGAATGTATAGTCCAGAGAGTCTTTCATAGTAAGCCAGAGCTCAAAGACAAGCCAAAAGGCTCAGACCCGGCCCCTACCACTAGGTGCTTCGGAGAGGGGTGCATCCTAAAATCAAGTAGTGATGACTACTCAATGCCCCAGCAGCAACAGCTGGACTTCCTGGAAGAAATGGAGCTGGAAGTGGGCCTTCAAATTATAGATCACTGATTGGGTTTTTGATGCTCCATTTCCATCCTGATTCCCGCATAGTCTTGATAATAGCAAAGGAAAAATCAGCAGTCCTGGGGCAGCTCCAAAACACATGGAGTCAGGTCCTTAAGCCTCCTGGGAGCTACTGGAATGAGTAAGGAGTGGAGTAGCCAGAACTGAGTTCAAATGATAAGATTCCTAATGGGACATGAGTATGCATTTTGCCAAGATTTAGTCTAATTTTGGAACCCAATTGGAAACTTTTGAACGTCATGTTCCATTTGGCTCTGGCAAAACACAGCTCTACATTGCTTTGTGTTTATTTTATCCCTCAAGATCAGAGCATAATTTACTTCTAGCTAGATTTTTGTGTTTAGCACAAACCTCCATTTAGAAAAGCAAGCTGATTTTTTTTTCTTATAGGTCCCTAGGGGGAAAAAAGATGTGCACAATGGAGAAAGATTCCACTAGAAAAACATACATACCCAATATAGAAAATTTACGCAAACAGAAGCACCCAGAGGAGAAATACTTTATAAAGCCTAAAGTATGATAAGTCCTCAAACTTGGCATAAAACAGCAGAGATTAGGTCCAGAAAATCCTCAAGACTCTCCTACTTTTAGACAGTACAACATCTTCTCTAGCATCTACTCCTTGTGAAAATTTCTTGCCATATATAAACAAATATTTTGAGAAGATATATTATAACTTCCCTTGAAACTATGTCCTCTAACACTTACAATGAGGATGCTTCCCTATTGGTACCCATTCCCATCTTTATCTCGTTTTTGTTTTACTCTCAAATGAACTTCTTTGTCTTCATTGATACAAAATCAAATTCTCCCATAGCTAAAGGAGGCCTATTACAAAACCTATAAAAAATTGAAAAGAATTGGGGATAAGGTTGTATTAATCAAGACTCTTTCAGAAACCCAACTTGAAATAACTTAAGAAAAAACAAACAAACAGAAAAACAAAAACAAAAAAGTGATTTATTGGCTCATGTAACTAAACAGTCTTTTCTACCACCTCCAGTTGGAAAGGTCTCAGGGAAGGACTCTGATTGGCCCAGCTGAATCATGTGCCCAAGCCTGGACCAATCACTGTGACTGGACTTAGTCACATGTTCACATGGCACATGGTCAGGGGAAATGAATTTATTTCCAGAAGCAAGACGGATTGTAGATGGCCACTTAGAGAACATTATAAAACTGGCAAATTTGAAAGAAACAAAATAAAATGCTCTTACAATGCCACAGATCTAGTATGTTAGGATTTTGGAGAAAGTATTATTTCTTTAAAAAAGACAAAGGTGTCAACAAAAGAGAATGCCATTATCATCAGTGGTGCATTAGCACTGATTATCCACAAGATATGTTCCAGAATGCCACAGCTACTTCCATTGTGGACATCTTAAGGGAACCAAGAAGGTAGCACACCGTGATGACTAAGAGCACGAACTTGGTTTCTGATTGACTCAAGGTCAAATCCTGTCAGCGTCACTTGTTAGCTTTGGTATTTGGGCAAGTAACTAACTTAAATCATCAGTCTTCTCATGTACAAAATAGATATAACAATAGAATTTACCCTTAGGGCTACTGCAAGGATTAAATAAAATAATACACATAAAGTGCTTTGCATAATGTGTAGCACTTAGTTTACTACTGCTATTATTATTTTCATTATCACCATTATCATTATTATTATTAACAAGACTGCATAGGAATCTCTAGGCTAGAAAGTTCAAGGATGGGTGATAGTGATGATGTTCCCTTCTACCATCTTTCTGGAACAAGAGACATCTCCTTATATATCCTCTCCATTGGTATGCAACCCTACCCTTTGCCTTAGATCTGTTTCAACTCTCCCTCTTCCACCTTCCATAATTTCTCTTCTTATCCACTGAGGCATGAGACACTAATAGACCTGGGCAAAAAAAGCAAGATAATGGTGCCCTTGACACTTGTTCTAACCTCTCCAAAAGAGATTTCACAGACAATTGAGGTCCAGGAAATTGCAGCTTTAGGAAGTGTCTTCGCGGTGAGCAAAAAAAGATAATTCCTCAGAGTGCTAACAAAACAGTTGACCAACTTATGGAACCAGTCAGCAAAGTAATGTGCAACCCCAATAGACTACGTTGCAAAGGAAGCAATTCTGAGGACCTGTAGAAAAATTGGAGTCTTTGTAAAGACTGTTTCTACTTCCTCACTAACTCTATTATATCTTATTTTTCATAAAACATTCCAATGAAGGCTCCAGAAAGGGGGATGTCTCAACAGAGACTGATTCCTTCACTTCCGCTGTGGCTGTCAGGGAGCCCTGTAGGCTGTAGATTTAGAGCATAGAATTTTTTCAATTAAGGGAAAGAGCTCAAGATAAGAAAATAGGTTAGCCTTTGAGTTTGCCCTTTGTGCTCCAGTGAATGTCTATGATAGCAATGACTCAGTATTCAAAGACTACATTTTTGAAAGATGATGTTTTATAATATTATTTTCTTTCTCATTATTAAAAGCAGATAGAATACCACCTTATATTTATATAGGTGTTATATCGGTCCTTGGAAAGTGCTACAAACAATGCCACTCTCTTTCCCCTCAGAGTTCCCGTTGACAGCAATATATTTTCCTCACACACACCAGTTTTATAGATTATATAGCCTGTTAGAAACGTTGCAGAGGCCAAAATCTGGGTTTTCTTTGGATTTGAAATGCAGTGTTAAGTTTCCTTTCTATTAGAAAAACAGCATTTCTAAGCAAAAATGGGCTTTTATACCTACTGCTCAAGTTAATTGCCATGAGAAAGAACTCAGTTAAGACTTCTTGCTTTTCAACACAATAAAAATCATCATTTTCCCATTTTCCTACACACTCTTTACACTTATAAGTGGAATGGTGGTTTAGTACCCTTTTGATAACGGAATTATGTGCTAACAGTACCACTAAGCATTGCTCTGTTAAATTCATGTGTGTCCTTGGTCACAATCCATTTTTTCCTGTGTCTTAAATGTTTGGAAGCTACATATCTAGTCCAACATTACCTTTTTTTCAGATGAGAAAAAAACTAAAGCTCAGAGCTAATTAGTGGCACTGAAGAGACAATAAGGTTGTAGTTTTCAGGTTTTGTTGTTTTTTGGGTTTTGATTTTGGCATTATGATTGTGTTGGACTGCTTAGTGTAACATAGCTGCTGTAACAAATGAGCCCCCAAATGTCAGTGGCTTAACGCAATAGACATTTATTTATCATTCACATGACAGTACAATGTGGCTTTTCCTGGTCAGCAGGAAATCACTGCTATCCTCTGTGCAGTGATTCAGGGACTCAAGGCCTTCCATTTTGTGGCTTCACCCTCCTAAGGTAATGGTCCCAGTCAGAGGTGATTTTGTTCCCTAGGGGACATTTGGCAACATCTGGACATATTTTGATTGTCACTACTTGGAGGGCCACTAAGTGGTAAAGTGCCACTCTACCACTTGGCAACTAGTGGGTAGAAACCAAGGATGCTGCTGGAACATCCTACAACGCACAGGACAGCCCCCACAACAAAGACTTTTCTGGCCCAAAATGTCAACAGTGCCAAGGTTAAGAAACACTGCTCAAGGGACTTGCTGGCTTCTGTATCTAGCAGCTAAATAGGTAAGAGAGGGGATTGATAAGTTTGCACCGCTTAGTAAATGTCTTGCTCTGGAAGCTGCACCAGTCATGGAACTCCCACCTAAATGCAAGTGGGGCTGAGAAATGAGTCCTGGGGGGCTGTTGCTTCCAGCAATAACTCTTCTTTGGGGAAGTAAGAATTTTTGGCAAACAGCTAGTCAGCCATCTTGTCATGGTGGCACCAGCAAGATTTGAACCATACGTACATTTTCCTGGTTGCACACAACATTGTTGAAACATAAATGGGGCTAATAAAACAAATAACAGATAAACGCAGCCCTGATCTCCTCCTTGAGCTCCAGATTCTCCTGTCCAGTGTCCTGCTCCACACATCAAGTGTTGAGAACAACATGGCCAATCACAATTTTGATCCTCCCACCAAAATGTAATTTCCCTCTCATCTTTCCTATCTCAGCAAATGACACTATCCTCCTCTCCACGTTCTTACACTCTCATCCAATTGTTCCGCAAGTCTTTTTAGCTCTACCTGTAAGATATGTCCCTGCAGGTATGACCATGGGCCGCCATCTCTCACCTGAACTATTGTAATAACCTTCTAATTAGCCTCTCTGCTACCTCTCTCATCCCACTCTAGTCTACTTGCCCACAGAGAGGTCTTTATAACTGCAAAGATGATGTCTTCACAGCTGGCTCCAGCCCCCTCTGTTGGGTAGCTCAACACATGCCCCAGTAAGGATTGCACAAGACCCATTTACCCATTTTTGTCACCAATTTAGCCTCTGGGGTCTGCAGAGGATCCCTGGACCTGCTTCTGGCAGTGGTCTGGGGGTCTTCACATTCGCTGTGGTCGCTTTCTACAGACCCTTCCAGGTGCAAGGGAGAGTACTGTGAAAACAAAGGGTTGATTTAGCTAAATGGATAGGCTAATTTGCCCAACCCACCGTCCTCATGGTAATCTGTGGAGCCCATTTCTTCCCAGCCTCCTCTCCAGCCTTCCTCCACCTCTTCCACTTTGCCTTAGACACCCTGGCATGCTCTCTGTCCCTCTGCTTGGTCTCAGGCCTCCACATCTGCTGTTTCCTTTCCTTCCCACCTCTCCAGCCCCAGGCAGCACCTCCTCCAAAGGGAACACACTCCTGCATAAGCTGCCCCCAACCCTGCCCCTTCCCCCTGCATCATCGTCTCCATGGCACTCACCCGCCTCTGGTGCTGGTGTATTATTAATATTTGTTCTGCCTCTGCACTGTTTGTCCCCTGACCAGAAGAGAAGCTCTGTGAGGGCAGGGGCTTTGGGGGTCCTGCCCCCCACTGTATCCCGGCTCCTGAGGAGTGCCTGGCACATAGTAGCTGCCAATACACAGTCGTTGAATCAATGAATGTACAGAATATCGGAGCCTAAGATGAGGGAATGGAGACTATGCAGTCTTGCCCCAGCTCCACAATGGATCCAGTAAGGTTCATACATCAGTCTCATGGGTCACACTCCGCCCTGCCCCTATCAACCTGTCTGCTCACCCAGAGAAAAGAGCTAACTGCAGAGGCCTCCTAGAAACACACAGATAAATCCTGGGAGGCAGCAATGAATTCTCCCCAGGGCCAGCAGATGGCTGTCAGTGGTGGGTCACTTCAGAAACCTCTGTGCTTTATGGACCCACAAGCGCCCTCTGACATGCTCTCCCAGGACCTACGCACTGAATTGCCATCGGAAAGGGGAGACCTGAAGGCTTAATTATAAAAAAAAAAATTGTTTTGGTCTTTCCTGCCCCACACCCTGCCTAACCTCTCTCTTTTTCTCTGGAATATTCGTGTTGCCCTCTCACCTTCACATTCAGCCAGGACAATCTGTGCTTTTGAAAACTGTTATGATCTGAAGACCAGATCCCCACTCTGAGCCTGGCTGGAAGGTCCCCAGGGCTGGCCACCTGGCTGCTTCCCCCGAAGCTCCAGGGAGGTGGGGACACCGCTGGGCACACACGCATGGCTGGCAGCCACCTGGCCTTTGATGGCCTGGTCCATCCATCTTCATCGTCTTTTACAGACTAATTTCTCCATCCTTTCAGTTAATAGCTGTTGACTAAGCACCAAACAAGACTTGAATGTGGACACAGGCAGAGGCAGATTTACCTTGAAGTTAATGACAGCTAAGCCACAGAGCCCATGGTCACATAGTTTTGCAAACTCTGGGAAGGCAAACTATTTTAATTGTAATCGGCTCAGGCTATCTCACCACACTTGCGAACACCCTGTGTAGGGCTGCTTGGGAGTTGCTGCGGCATTTTTGGAATTCTCCCGAAGCGAAGTTGAGTTGGAGATCTTCAGTTTGAGCTTAAGGGACAGATAGTATTTATGGGATTCGCAATCGCCTCTGTGTGTAGCTAAGTCATTGCTAATCACGGTGGTGTAGGAACTGCTCCTGGAAATACTCCTATAACTCGCAGGACAACTCATCTAGTGTCGTGATTCGGGGACACGTAGACAGAAGTTGAACCACGATATAAGTGTGCTTGCCAAGAAGCTAGCCCTAAAATTACACAGAAAACAGAGGATCATCAAAGTTGGAGATTACAGAGATAGAAACTGGTCTATGGGAATTATTCCAGTCATCGAGGTTTGCAAAGATTTGAATACTCATGAACACCTATTCAAAAAGAAAATTCTGTCTCTTTAGGGAACAAACTTGTAGTAGTAACACTATGAATAGCAAAGGTGACCTTACGTGAGTCATATGTTTATGCATCTCAACTATTTAATTTAAAATTTCTAAATTATTAGTGATCAGCCATGTTAGAAGAAAGACTGCATTATCTTTCTATGGTTTCTTTTCTTCTTGAAAATTGTTGTCCTATGAACAGGCCATAAAAGAGCATGTAGCCAAAAAGGTGTGGAGAATACGGTATTATAGAAGTATGTCAGGCAGTTAACCAACAACAACAGTATGCTATTTTTCTGGATTTTTGTGATGTTTGTGGTATCTGTCAGCATTTAAAAATCTGTAATTTATTTTTATTTCTTTCCTTATTCTAAATAAACATTTAATTTTCTTAAAGGAGGTCCCCACAGTTGTTATGCTTCATGCCCCAGGAGACTGGGTTGGCTCCTGAATATAGGAATAAATGACTTCCTTCTCGTTATTAAGGAGCTTGTGATAGACATTAAATGCGTCTCACATAGAAAAAGTATAGGAAAAATATGAAGAAATTATCAGAACACATTTGGCACTCCTATCTACCAATCCCCCAGGTCCCTCTTCTCTCCTAAACATTAATATAATCTCCAACAAATTGGACTTTTAACATTTATTCTCTTGAGGAAAATGAAGAGGCTAATTATAGATCAAATCTGAAAATTCTCTGCTTTCCCCTTTGCGGTGAGGAGAACAAGGGAAGCCGGCAAGCGCAACGAGGCTAAGAGGCTCTTGACCGAAGTGTCTTCTCGGGAAGCGTGCTGACAAGTCCTAGAGAGCTCCCGCCTGATCTGCCTGGGTCAGTTCCTCCAAGGGCTGATGACAGCAAGCTGGGAGCTAGAAGACTGAGTGTAGTCAGTCAATGGATGCTCTCTCTAGAAGCTGCGTGTCCATGACCTTTCTTCCTTCCCTGCTGAGACCACAGTGACTGGTCAACTTGTTCCCAACCATTCTGTGAGCCTGTGACTTGGGGAACTTGAACTGCACACTGAGTTGCCTACCCTGCCCCTGCCTTTTAATCTTCCCTGGAGTCATTTGCATACAGTCCATCGGTGGAGCCAGATCACCAATTGGCCACCAACTGACCGCTGCGGTTACCATCCCAGAAAACAAAGCAAAGCACACCATGGTTTTCCTACAAAAACTAACCAAAAATGTAAAGGGATTAGAATCAGAACAGTATGCGAAGCAGCCAGCAAATAATCATTTACTATGCAGTCGGTGACCTTTGCATTGAAGGGAACAGGTATGATTAAACTGCCTCTTGCAGAGAGGGTGTTGAAACTGGAATTCTCTAGGCCTGACTCATGGCTGTTCACCCTTGTTCCTGGCTCCTCACAACCTGGTGGGGAGAGCAGGTTGCCTCTCATAACAAACGCTGGGAAATCCCTGCCTCAGGCCTGCCTGGGAACACTGGGATGGGCCGCCTGTATTTTCCTTTGCCGTTTAAAGTTTGTTTGTGCGCTGGGCCAGGAGAAGCCTGCAAGCAGGTACTTGAACTGGGTGGAAGGGAAGCTGTAGGGATCAAATAGCACCCTAGACCCATTGCCAAGTCCAAGGGGAGGGACAGAGGCCTCGCCGCAGACAGTGGCTGCAGCTGCACTCCAAGGCTGTCATTATTTTCTTGCTGGAACCCCTGAAATACTGTTTGTTTTTGTTTCAAACTTCTGGAGGTGTACCACCCCAGGACAGTGATTAAGGACAATAGTGTCACAGGGAGGCGGGCTGACCTCTTTTTCTGTTTTTCATTTGGACTTTTCCATCTTCAACACTGTATTACTTTAAAGTGCCCTTTTGTCAGTAGATGTCTTCTGACCCCTGCCTTGGGGTCCTCCCCGTCCCCACCTCTTCCCACTCCTGGGCTTCCAATGTGAAATGAGACATAAAGATGATCAAGTTCACAAGGACGCTTAATTCCAACTCAATGTTTCCTGTAAGTCTAAAATCCTTTGAAACCGATGGGAGAGGAGAAGGATGTGAAACTGGATAGTCTAAACAACTTGTAGTCACAGCCAAGATTTATGAGGGGAATTGCCGCACAGAGCTTGGTTTTGAGTGTCTCTTTGGAGCGTGAGCGCCAAATTCTCTCCTTGACTGCACACATATGTCTCCCATCCCTCTGCTGGCACCAGCAGGCAGAGGGGTCTTCACTCTCCCAGGGCGCAGGAACATGCACAAGGGTTCCCAAGAGATGGGGCCTAGACCCCCGAGAGCCGGAGGAGGCCGGGGGTGATGCTGTACAAAGTAATTAGCGTGTGGCTCTTCGAGAGAAAAAAAACAAAGATTTTTGTGGCAGGGAGAAAGCAAGCAGGGAAGAAGGGGGGATGGAACCACAGATTCTGAGCAACACGCCAGGGAGACTAGGTCAGGGGGAATCCAGGCTGGGCCTTCTCTGGCACCCCCCTTTGCCAAAAGTCCAGGCTTTAGAGGTGGACCATTTTTGGAGCCAGATGTGAGAATCCTATTCTATTTAGGTCAGGCCTTGATAAAATTCATTTTGAGAAGTTTAAAGATTGATACAAGACAAAACTGAAAATTGCAGTATTCTTTGGTTCACATGCTTCCTCCCTTGCTTTATGAAGCTTTGGGACACGCTGAATTAACATAACGTGCTTAAAACATCATTTGCCTGACACATACAAATGCCATAGACATTAACACAACGTTTGATTCCTTGCTTTCACTATAAATGACTGGTGTTGTCATTATTATTACTATTGTTTTACCTTGACTTTGCTCTCAAAGAGCTGATTTGAACACAAAACATAAATAAGGACTCTGCAAGCCATATTCTTCCTTTTCTCAGTTACCACACATAAGCAGGCACAGCAATAAGCTAAACGAGACAATGTCACTGAGATTGGACCCTTGGGGGCAGCTGTCTGCAGCGTGGCAGTGGGAGCTGAAAGCTGGGACAAGCCTGGCTGAGTGCCTGTGGGTGGGCATTGTGGTTCACCTAGAACCCCTGCCATGGGCACCCAGGGATAGAGCCAGAGAGACCTGAGCCCCAGACCCGAACCCTGCACCTGCGAATGAGTTAGCTGTGGAAATTACCGAGTACCCCCAGCCACCATTTCCTCCTTTACAAACAGATATGATTAAACCATCTCCCAGGGAGGAGGAGAAGACCAAGTGACTCTGTGGTCATCAGCTGACCCCTGCTCCTCTCAGGACCTGAAGAAGTTCTAGTAACTGGAGTTTATAATGGAACAGATGAGGAAAGCAAGGCAAAACACACACCAAGGAACGGCGTATGTCAGTTTACTCACAGTTAACTTGAGCATGCATGTACACACATGATCAGTTACAATTAATGTCTCCACCTAACTTGTGTTCTCTCTGATCCCTTCTCAGCAAGGGATCTCAGGAGAGCTTTATTCATGTGCGACTAACCCTAAAGGAGCACCTCTGCCCTGGTCCTTTTAGGACCCTCTTCCTTCCGTGTTCATCACTTGGCTCTTTGTGGCCACTGGTCCTCCTGCATCTGCCCCACTGGTATCCAGCCCATGTTGGGCCACTTGGAACCATCCGGGATGAGATTCCAATTGCGGCCAATTCTTAATGCTTAAAGTTCAGAGTTTAAGAGTCATCACCTTTATCTCTATGACCATTACTGTTCCAAAATCCATTTTCTCTCAGTAAAATGAGAATAATCTCATAGGGTTGTTAAAAAATAATATTTTAATCCGATTAACACCATGCTTTACACCTGTATCATAAACAGTTTTAAATGTGAGCTGTTATCCTCCTCCTCCTCTTTCTTATGTTACTCTTTAAGGTGGTTCTTAAAAGATGCCCTTCAAAATCACCTCCGCCAGCTTCTCTTTACACCAGTACAAGAAAGTCTGATGAATCACCCTGACTCTTGGCAGGAAAAAGGCAACTTTCAAGTGGAGGGTTATAAACAAAACAAAAGAAAACAAAACACCAATTCCCTGATGATGCAAAAGTCGTCTACTTTATGCCTACTTCCTCAGTCCCACTTGAAACTGACCCAAGTATAGTTTCACTGTCTAATTATTTAATGCCACACAGGTAGGAGCTTCTAGGGAGTTAATTTACCTTCAAGGAGCCCGCCTAGCATCTTTGTCCTAAATTCATGGTGGAACCAACATAATCTCATTTTAACACATTAATATTCTACTCCTCTTTCAGGTTACTTGAATGCTAAGTTTAGGCAGCACATAGTGGTCTGGTTTCATCTCACCCTCTGACACAGAAACCAGAAGAAATCAACAGGCCTTCTATGGATGGGGTATCCTCAGAGTTGGTTTTTAAGCACGCTACTCTAGGATCTTGATGTTTGGGATCACACCCCTGACCAGAATGCAGCCACATAAAGGAAGGGAGAGCCTACTCAGGTGTCATGGAACTGGCCTGGAGTGGGGTGGCTGGAGTGACGCCTGCACAGGAGAAATGAAGCACCAGGCCCAGACTGACAGCCTGTGTCCAGCAGACAGGTGTGCCCCATCCGCCAGGAAGACGTGCGTTAAGCATCTGGGACGACGATTTCCCGGATTCCACCTTCATCTGTTGACATCTCCCCCGAGACTCTGCATTTAGCTTTGTTTTGATTCTGTGCTCACTAAGCAACCTTCAGATTCTCATTTCAATTGCCTCAGGCATCTCGATACCCAAAAGGGCTACCCTAGATGATGGAAATAAATATCTCACTTACTGGACTGGTAGTGCCTGTCATTGTATAGGAATAAATTTGTTTCACAGCCTGTAAATAAACTATCTGTGAGTTTAGCATGATTCAATTCCTCCAAGTCTAGTAAGCTCCAAGAAGTCTGGAAAAACAGTCTTTATCATTAACCTGAGAACTGAACTTTAAATCAACATTTTCTTAAACTCTCTTGTGCCTCAGTTTCCTCACCTATAAAGCAGAGGGGAAATAACAGTGACTACTTTGTATGGTGTTGTGAAGATTAATAATTTAATAGATGTAAATTATTTATATGCGTGTATTAAATGAAATGATTTAATACCGTGCAGAAAGGACTTAGGATGGTGCCTGTTATTCATAGTAACCCACGGGTGCCACCCACTTACAAAGAATGCTCTGCTAGGAGCAGCCAGCTCACCTCTCTTTCCTAGGCTTTCTTGCACACTCCCCAGAGTGTTTACTTTGAACGCTAGAGACTTCACGTAAAAGCTGCGCCGGGTGGCTTCATGAGCATATGACATGCGTGGCTGCATAGGGCCTGCACTTTGTTTTATGTTCAACTGTTGCCATCTGGAAATCCTTAATAATTTTTCAACAAAAAGCCTCATGTTTTTATTTTGCACTGGGCCCCACATATTATGTAGCCAATCCTAGCTACCCGTGACCAAAGGACTATCCAAGTGACCTTGGGTGAACTCCAGCACCTATATTTCCTTTCTGGATGGTTCTGTCCTAGTTTCGTGTTATGGGGGCAATTACAAGAGAGGTGGGATTCATACAGCCACAGACCCGGCCTTGCCAATGAGCAGAGTGGCAGCTTCTTGGAAGTGTAACAACGTTTCTAGGCTACTATTCTCTTTCGGGGGTCTCGGTAGACTCAAGAAAAACTGGAAGTGCGGAAATGCCACCGTAAAACAAACTCACTTGGTAATTCATCGTGAAATGGTTTGAGTTACTCAAAGACACGGAGAAATCAGCTTGGCTTTCAGCATGGAGAGTGAGCCCAGAGCTGCAGCCATTGCAGGGGACATAGCACAAGGTCACTCTGGCTGGGTCCTCATGATGGAGACCACCGCAGGAGAATGGGGAGGTGACAGCAGCTTCAGAAAAGCAGCTGACCCTGGGCAACTCTCCCAGGTGACAGCCACAGGATCAAGAGCGTTAGCTCCCACAAGTCCCCCCACCAGTGAACCAGGAGACTGTCCTGGCTGTCTGAGTGTCCCTACAGACACCCACAGGAACTGTCTGCTTGTGTGCGAGGAACTGTGGTTGAATTTGCACTAAATTCAGTAATCTGAGTTCGAGGCAAAGTGCTTTGAGGCTGCTCTTGTAAAGTGTTCCTGTTTGGAGTTTCTAAGATGCAGAGGCCCAAGGAAAAATGGATCCGATAAATGCCCAGTCCCATGGCCCTTGGAAGTACGAATGACTTTGTCCATACAGCGAGTCTGACTTTGACACTGAGAGCTGTGAAATCACTTCTCCATCCCCAGGCGAGTTTCTATCATCTTCTGGTTCTCGCATCCACGGCCCCGAAGTGACCGTGTCATTTCCCAGTGGTGACCCACAGCACAGATGTGTGCACAAGCTTTCGGAAAAGCTGCTGCAAAGCCCAGCGAAATGCCCTGGCTCTCCATAATTCAGTTTCTTTGAATATGTTGGTTTGCTTTGTTCTGATTTTAGAATCTGGAAGTGCAGAGCAAGACATTTCTAAGCTGGGAATCTGCCATCCTGTTGCAGGAGCGTGGCAGCAGCCCCAGAGAAATATTTTTCAAGGCTGCAGAGAAAACAAGGGCTGGAAAAATGTTTGTTTATTGCCAGCTCTCCCCACAGCCACTTACATAAGAGCACGTGCTGAGACAGGCTGTCCTGCCTGGGCTCAAGATCAAGAGCTGCACTCCTTGGCGTGATGGCAGAAACAATGTGGGAACCACAGGGCTCCGGCCTGTGACGTCCAGGAAGGAAAACCAAGTGGTATGTGGCGATTAGTCCTTTCTTAGTGACGCCATGGTTTCCTGCGGTGTTTTCGAGCTGCCGGTGGTAGCTCAGTCTACAGGAGGGGGAAAAGCTCTGTGAACAAGATATGGCTAAAGAATTGTTCCTCTTCCATTTTTAAGATAAAACAATGCACGCACAGCAGTGTATGAGCTGAAAGATAGAGTCAAAAGTTCAGGTATTTTCTGACCTTTCAGATCCATCCAGATTTTCTAAAAGCCACATAAATAAACACTATATCCAAATCTGGGAGTGTTTTAAAAGTTTGGACACAATTGTGTACATTTTGTTCAATTGTTTATTGCAAAGGAAAAAAAAAGAAAAGAAATATATGAAGCTTTTTCTTTGCAAAAAAAAACACAAAAAAACCAACTCTGCCAGGAAAAAAATGCGAAACCCATGGACAGATTATGTTTAAGGGTCCAAGGGGACAACTTGCCTCCCTCGTGGTGTCACTGAAAAGCAGATGTGACAGGCAGAGGCGCAGCAGCCACAAGGCCGTCTACACTCTTCTCAACACCCTCCCTCTGAGGGAGACGCCACGGCCTCTTTGTGTAGACTGTTCCAGGCTTTAAACGAATATCAAAAAAATCCCATTTTCCATATGTTTTAACTTAATTTCTAGTTTAAACATGGGCCCATTCATTCTGTTCCTTCCTTAATAGCCTTCATGAGTGATTGCCCATTGATTTTGCTACTTGCCAGTCATGCCTGGGTGTGCGTTTGTCTTACACCAAACACACCTAACTCTTAGCGTCTGTCGTCGCAAAGTTTCTACTTGTTGCTTTGGATGACGAGTTGCAACTAGCACAGTCTTACACATAGGAGATATTCAGTCGGTATTTTGTAGAGGGAGTCACATCTCTCTCCTTATTTTCCTAGCTTGCCTCACTCACCCCTACTTTTCTTTCTTTCTTCCTGTTTTGCTGCCAAAACATTGGGCTTACCAGCAAATCTACTGAGTAAACGTCTGATTTACAGCACACAAGTAGCACCAGGTCCACAAAACAGAAAAACACACACTTTGGGACCCTAACGTTGGCCTGGGTCTATGTGAGTTGGGACCATGATTTGTTTTAAACAAGTTCAAGTCTACAAAGGAGCAGAGGTAACAGGACGCCATGACTCACCTACTGGATTCACCTGTAAGAACCTTTGTGGTTTCTCCCCTGGGTCATTTCCTGCCCTTTCTTTCTGCTGATTCTTCCTCAAACCAGCAGGGACAGGTTGAACTTGGAGAATAACAGCTTCTGATCTTCAGTTCACTTTTCAAACTCTCCAGAAAAGAGGAAAACTGAGAATGAAAAGTTCTAAATCATTCAGGGCTCATGGGTTGCAAATGGAAGAAACACAGCTTGAACCAGCTTAAGCCTAAAAGAGAAATATATTTGTTCATGGAATCAAATCATAGCAAAGGACAGTGACTGAGGGGCCTAAGAACATGCTCGGGACTCTGTTGCTCTCTCTCCTTTTTGCTCCTACCTGATGCCATTTCCCCAGACCTGCTCGCTCCTGCATAAGGTGGGGAGGTGGCCACCAGCAAGGCGCACCTCCACACAGCCAGGGACTGAGTAGATGCAAGTCTCCCTACCCCCATGCTTTGGGAAAATCCCCTAGGAATGACACTGATTGGCCTGTTCACTGTGACATGTTACCCCTCTGTGGCCAGGGGAGCTGAGTCTGTGGCCAGAAGGAGCAGGGTGGGGGTGCTAGGCAGATGGAACAACAGCCCTCACAGCATCTGAGGACAACAGCTCCGGGAAGGCCACCAAGTTCACTGGCAGATGACCCCTCCCTTTGCATCTCCCCCTGTCACCCGCCCATCTTCACAGCCGCATAAGTGAGAGTTAAATGCTACATGTGGAGATCTCAGACTCTCCACTGGAAGATATAATAGCAGTCGACATCCTACCACCCTGCAGAGAAAAGATCAGAAAGCATTGTTTGCCTGATTTTCCTACGAATACCAAGAATTAGTTAGAGATGAAATGTGGGATTCACAAAAAACCATAGATGTGGAGTATTAGAAAAGATCTAGGGGACTCTAGATGATTTCCTTCCTACCCCGGCCAGACTTTCACAAAGAAGGGTGACAATGGGTGGCCAAAAGTCCCACAGGGGGTCTTGCATTAGGTGTAAGGCTAGACAAGGAAACTTCTAATGTCCTTTAGGCTCTGAGGGACTGTGAGTCTGTGACGGTAACCCAACCTGAAATAATTGATGCTGTCCTTACATCATCCAGGACACTCACCGCTCTCCCCACTAGTACTAACTGATTCTAATCACCAACAGGCCTCAAAGTCAGGGATCTCATCTAGATGTCTCTTATCAACTCCCCCTCTGCAAATTCAACCCACACCCTTGAAGTCTGGGAATTCTCAAGCTCTTAGAAACTACAGGACTCTCCCCTACCCCTGGTCCTTAAACCATTTTAGCCAACATTTGTGAGCCTCCTTTTCTGTACATTTGGCATTTTTATTCCTTTCCTTTGTGTCTGGACCAAATTCGCCAGATCATGGCTCAGAAGAGAAGCCTGAGGTCGAATATTGTGCAGAGAGTTAGGGAAATTAAGGAAGCAAGAGAGAGTGTGTGTGTTGGTTTTTGTTCTCATTTTCCTCTTCTCTTCCTGTGGTGGGTAGAGTAATGGAAGCTCAAAGATGCTCACATTCTAATCTCTGGAACCTGTGCATATGTTATGATCATGGCAAAAAGGGAATTAAGAGGGCTACTAAAATGACTTAACATGGGAAATTATCCTGTATTATCTAGGTGGGCCCAATGTAATCACAATGGTTCTTAAAAGTAAAAGAAGGGAGCAGAAGAGGAGGTCATCTGAGTGATACAGGGTGAGAAGGACTCAGCCGGGCCTTGATAGCTTTGACCCAGAAGGGGCTGTGAGCCTAGGAAAGCAGGCAGCCTCTGTTCTGGAAAAGGCAAGAAAACAGATTCTCCCTTGGAGCTCCCAGGAAGAAACATAGCCCAGCCAGCACTTTGATTTTAGCCTGGTGAGAACCATGTCGGACTCTGACCTACAGATTGCAAGATAATAAATTTGTGTTGTTTAAGCCACTAAATTTGTGGCCATCTGTTTGTGCTCCCCACAATAGGAAATTAATACACTTCCTGTCTGTTTCATGTGTGTCCTGAAATGCTCTTTAGGTTCTTTGGGATTCCAATCGCTGGATTATGTTGAGACAGAATAGTATCAAGGTCAAGGAGATTTACTCTGCTGTTACCTCACCTTGTGGCTTTGGGTAAATCAGTTTCTCTAGTTCTCAGTGTCCACATCTGCAATATCATCTCCAAAACGTCTTTCCCTTTAAGTTCAGAGAGTCTATATCCTCTCCTTTTCTTGATGGGGTCAAATGCTCTGGAAGCACTGGCAAGTACCTGAGCTGCCACCGTCACCACCCACAGCAAAGCTTGCACTGGGAGAGAAGGTCCCTGGGTCTCAGCCCTCTCAGGGTTGTCCACAGTGAGTGAGGACCCAGGAGGTCCTAGAGGCATAGCAGCTGCTGGCTTCCTCGCTCCACCCAGGCCAAAAGCAACTAGTGCCAAGTAAGAAGCACTGTGGGGACTGAAGTGCTGGAGAATTCTAAAACCCAAGTGGAAGTGGCCATAGAAATTCTCCCAAGGGAAAGGAGACAGACGTATCAGCCTCAAAGGAGAGATGGGCCCTGGATAAAGATACTCTGTGCAGACGTCAGGGCAGGAGGAAAGGCCCAGAGTGGGTTGGGTCTTGTGAGTGGATTAGGCTGGTGGAAGAGAAGCTTTCATGGTGGGCTTAAGGTCAGAAAGACATGTTAAAACCAGAAGATGGGGGCTTCAGTGGTTCTAAGACAGGACATGAAGGCTGGGTGAACTCCCGAGGCCCTACCCCCACTGTGTGCCACGTGTAGTGCCTGGTAGTTACATGGTGCGTAACAGGTGCTCACCATGATAGGTGCTCAGGATTTGTTGAATGAGTGAATAAATTGGCATCAACATTTTTTTGAGCAGGACACTGCCGTAACCCAATATGAATCTAAGGAAGGTGAGGGGGACCTCCACACTCAGAGTGGATTGGAGGAGGCAGAGATGGGATGTCTGGAAATCAGTCAAGAGGCTGCCAAACTGATGGAGCTGAAGTGTGCAGCTGGGGTGTAGGGCAGTGTGGACTGAAGGAAAGAGACCCACGTGCCATCAAGGCTTTCCCTAAACCATTCCAGCTGGGAGGGTGTCATTTTCATTAAAGCAAATCTCCAAGGAAGGAGACTCACCACCTCGTGAATAAGAATGACGCATAACCCAGACAGGCCAGCACACACGGAGCAAAATCCTCGGGCAGCAACTTAAGCATCTCTAACCCACATCATATTTTCAGTGGGAATGACCACTAATCACCACACAATTATTCCTCCTGTAATCCAAGCTGGTTCTCAGCTCCTGCTTGCCTTCTCCAGACTCAACAGCTCTAATTCCCCAACTGCTTTCAGAGTTCCATTCCCCAAGTCTTCTAATTATTTCTATTTTTGTCCTCAGCTCCGTCTCCAAGTTCCCTCTCCCTTAAGTCATTTACCTGAATCAGAAGACCAGGTTTGCTTCCATCACTATTCACCTGACGGGTCTGCTTTTCCTCTAAGTCGTTGGCAGGAGTACAGCTCTGCTCCAGGAGGGAGACTTGGCCTGTTGGGGACACCACAGGTGTGCTCCGAGTCCAGCTGGCCAAGGACTCTGAGTGTCCTTGCCTGGAGGATGCTCCGAGAAACCAGCGAGAGCCCACCTGCGCACTGTGTCTGACCTCGGATCCCAGAGGAACCACCGTCCTCTTCCTTTCCATCTCCCTCTCTAACCTTCCCTGCCTTTGCCTCAGCCAAAGTCCAAGCCAGCGGGGACAGAAGAGTAATTAATGGCCTCAAGGGATATCAAAGTGCTATTGAGCAAAACCACAGCTCAACAGCCGCGCAGGTGCTTCCTGCAGCGGGGAGGGAAAGAAGTGTCTTTAGAAAGCCCTAAATAACTCTGGGCAGGGATGTCAACTTGACAAATGACTCATGAGAAATAGCCCCGTTGTTTTCTGGTGTGCGCTTCTTGGAGGCTGTGCCGGGGTGGGGGGCAAAGCCCAGCGGTGAGTCCCGCAGCTGCTCGCTTGGGGCCGCTCTGCAGCAGGGATGGCAGGGATAAGAAGGTACTTGTGTTTGTTCCCTCGGCCTCTGTCACTTTGACCTTGTTTTCCAGTGGTTTTGCTTGGTGGATTTGTGCTGATTTGGTCTGAGCTGCATTCCGAGGAGGATGGGAACTGTGGGAGATGCTCGCCCCAGCCATCCCCGGCCTCTCTCCCTTTGATGTTGGTCCCAGTGCTTCTTGCCATGTGGCAGCAAAGAACGGGCGCTCCCCAAGGCAGCACCTACTCGTCTCCCTATTCCCCGAGGCAGAGATCCTTGTCGTCCTCCTATTTCCAGCTCTTCAAAGAACTGGCTTATTTAAATGCTTGTCACATGTTGAATGGATAAGTGAAAATATCCCAAGACCAAAGGTCATGACAGCTAGTTTTTGGTCTTCATTCATGGGGACCTTGGCCGGGTGCTTGGGGTCTCTGGGCCTCTGTATCCTCATCTGTAAAACAAGAAGGCAGGCTCTCAGGTCCCTCATCCTCAGACCGTGAGGTCCAGAGAGGCCTGCAGAGGCTGACCGGGCCTGCAGCCGGCTCAGCAGAGAGAGGGGAACACAGGTGAGGGGAATACGAGGCATCCGCACAGCCCACAGCAGGAGTAAACAACAGCATGCCGAAAACTCAGGCAAAAGGCGTGCAATGTTTTCAGTTAGTAAATAGGCCTGGCGCACCTAGGAGCACTAGATGGACAGACTGTGAACAGCCAGGGGGCTGGCACGCAGCCCTGGGCCCAGGCCGAACACCAACGGCACGATTAGCCTCCCTGAGTTCACTGGGTCCTCTTCACCAAGGTGTCCCAGCCACACACATTAAGTCTTTGGCTTATGGTGTTTTTTCTGTGAAGCAGCACAGCAAATCCATTGTCGGGGAAGGCTGTCCCACCAGCAGGGGCAATTTTGTGCCATTTATAATGAAGCCCTGGGAGTGTGGTGAGGAGACTGGCCCATGTGTCCCAACACAGAGCCCATTTCTCAAAGCGGACATCACCTGATTCATTTTCCCATGCTGGTGCATGTGCTCTGGGTTTCAATGCCCTTGGTCTCCATCAATTGCGGCTTTGTTAGTGTTAACAGAAAGCAAGACAAATTTGCCGGAAATCAAGGTCTCGTGGATGCCTGACAGTGTGCCCTCCTCTGTGGTTGCAAGCTTGAGACTGAAGAGTTCAGTGAAATTGTCTTTTTCATGGAAAGGCATGTTAGCAACTGAAATGAATGGTCACAAAAGTTTTCAGGAGCTTTAGCACTCCCAGTTTCCGCTCTGGGAATCATTTTAGGTTCTTATGTGTAGATTACCGAGGCCCTTGACTTCTGAGACTCGTAGCGCTGGAAGAATCAGTTAGTTAGGAGTAAACCTTGCCCTTCACTTTTCCTTGCCTTTGTGCAAAGCGTCCAGTTGCCCTTACACCTTGGCTTGGCTTAGGCGGGTCTGACGGAAGGGGCTTCATTTCAGCTGCCAAGTCTGGTGTTCTCTGGGTGCTGGACAGACCTTCCCACTGCAGTCGATGCAGATAAAAGGAAAGAGATGCTCTCACACAGAGATAGCAACACCTTCATATATCTGCGCCCACACACACACACACATACACACACACCCCATTTGGGTGCAGAGTAAGTACTTATTCGACATTTGTCTTTTCTGAAACACAGATTTTGAAACCACACAGACCTGGATTGGATTCCTATCTCTACCACTGGTTAGCTTGTGAGCCTGTGTAAGTTAACCAAACTTTCTGAGCCTTGGTTTTCTTGTTTATAAAATGAGGATAATAAAAGGACCAAGTCATAGTGTCATTGACAGATTAAAGGAAATAATTTACATAAAGCAGTTAGTAGAGTGCCTGAGAAATTCTAAGTGTCCGATAAATGATCGATAATCATAATAACAACAATAAAATTCTGCTCTTTCCTGACAAGGAGACATCAACCCCTTAGCACTCCATAGAAAATCAGAGTTGATTCCATTTGGGGTTTTCTGTAGGGTTCAGTATGAGGCAGAAGCACAGTGTTGGTTACAAGCTACCAACATCTAGTGTTATAAATAAGAATTTCTAGACAAAAGGCCACCTGCAGTGGTCTGTATTTGAAGGGACCTGAGAGCTTATCTTCTCATTTTAAAGATAAGGACGTAGAGGCCCAGAGATGCTGAACACTGACCCGGTTTCCAGCTACTTATTCTTAAAGACCAGAAAATAGTTACCATGAGTTTTTGGCCTTGAGATTGTTTCACTAATCCATTCTACATTTGGCATGCATTTAAATAAGCCAATTATTCGAGGAGCTAGGAATAAGGAAAGGAGTCTACAGTTTTTGTTGTTTTGATGGCAAGAAGTGTTGAAAGCTAACGTCTAAGGAAGAGACACCTTTGGGTGCTCAGAGAGAGAGTCTCCCCATGGCTCCCACCCTCCTCTGAATGCAGCTCAGACCAAATCAGCACAAATGTGGGAGAAGCAAAGTGCCTGCAGCGTGCACGGGAGGAAGGAACCAAGGCGTCCTCACCGAGAACCCCGCTTCGGGCTTTCCTTCTGCTGAACCCCGCCCTCCCCCCACCACCATCATTGAAACGCAAATAGTTTTTGCTCCATTCATCTAAAAAATCTTAATTAACAAAGTTCCAATAGTTTCATAATCTTAAAAAAGAGCCCACAGTTCTCGAATACTCCCTCACAGGGATGCACGGGAGGTATGACAAGAGAGGGACCTCGGTGTCTGTTATTATGGAACTCATAGTGTAAAATTAATTCACTGACACAAGCACCCACTGCAAAAACCAGCCTTTGACACCACCTTAGAAGTGAGAATTTCCCAGACAAGTGCTTCAGAAAGTATTGGTGTCACGCTGAATATGACATTTGCGGTCTGAGAATCACCCCCACTGAAACGTAAGCTCCATGGACTCAGCGATCTACAATGGGTTTTCCCTGTTGCGTGACCAGTGCCTAGAACAGCACCCAGACATAGCAGCCAATAAATATTTATTGCATGAATAAATGAATTAATAAATGAGCCAAGTATGGAGTCTATGAACTACGTGTACTTTGTGAGTTTGGGCAGGTTATTTACCCTCTCTGTGCCCAGTTTTCTCATCTTGAAAGGATATTGAATTGTTGTAAAGATTATTGGTTTAAGCGTGTAAATCTCTTTAAAGCAGTGCTATTTAATGTTAAATATTTTGGGGCCTCATATAAATTGTGCTTTTTCTATGTCCTCACAGAGGATTGGCAGATAGTCTGCAATTTAACAGATACGGCTAAAAATTTTTCACTCAAATGATCACATTAGAAAAGTCCTGAAAGGATTTTTGATAATTGTTGTTTGTGACTTGGTTTGACTTGTTTTGTCAAGAGACCAGATGTGTATAAGTGCTGGGTTTTATTCCCACTACTTTGTATAAAGCGTGATTTTGTGTTCAGACTCACCAGTGATACCAGAGGAATCACATTACATTTGGACACTTTTCCTGGTCGATCCTCTTTCTGCAAGACTGGGACATGCCACCCCCTAGACACCTGGTGATCCTCTAGTATCAAGCCCCTTCATGGAAGAAGGCCTCAAAGAGCTTTCCAGATGGTGAGCTGGCCATGCCAACCTCCTCAGGCCGTGAATCACACCATCGCTGAAGTTCACGGAGGATCACAGATAACACCTCTCATCTAGACCCCTCCAAAAGCAATTAAAAACAAAGTATATATGATCTTAATAAGCAAACATAAGAAACAACGATTAGCAAAATGTGTGAATACTTTGTGTCTTGTCTAAGATATCAAGAATAGCTTACAGAAATGAATTCACCATATCAAATTGGGACTAAGGACACATAGCATCATATTTATTTTACTTAAGAGAAAAGAAAAAGTAATCGAGAACCAGAAATGGAATCCAGCCCCTGGCTCCTGGATCCACTGCTTGGATCCACCTGAAGTTCTCTATTAAAAGCCAATACATTGAGAACACAGTCATTCCCATATGCTACTGCTGAATATTGGTCTGGCTTGGGACACTGCATTAGTAATAATAAATATTTGCAAACCAAGAAGAGCAGAAGAAATAGTGTGGATTTTGGAGTCTGAAAGACCTGAATTCAAATTCCAGCAGTGTGATCTTAAACAAGTTTCTTATGTAATCTGAACACCAATTTCTTCCTCTATAAAATGAAGACAGAGATAGCAACCTAGCAATGTTGCTATAAAAATTACAGATAATATCTGGAAGCTTCTAGTAGCTTGCCTAGTTCATAAATGGTACTTAATAAAGGATGGTGATGATGATCTTCCCTATTCAAAAACACATTCTCAAGTTGAGCAAACACTTTGCCTTTTCTCCCAGTAATGTTAGTACTTAGGAAAACTTGAGGCACCAAGATTTAATAGCCCATCAGGTCAACTTTTTCAGGGGATCCATTTGTAGAAATTAAATTTGCTGTATTCATTTGAACACAACTTTGAATGGTCCAAACTGAACATTCCCCTCTGAAACAGGATTTTTCTTTCCCGTCAACTTGAGACACACACACACACACACACACACACACACACACACACGGGCGCACGCACACATGGGCGCACGCACACGCACATGCTCTTATCCCAGCAATTCGTTTCTCATTTTGGTTTGGGACAGAGCCAGTTGGTAAAAGGTTTCAGCGTGTGTTTATTGCCTCTTTGTTCTCCAGCATTTTCTGGGACCTCCTGGCAGCTCTTTGGTCTGCAGCAAGCAGCAAAGCCCTCCAGGGTTGCAAAGCCGAGACAAATCCCAGGCTCTGACCATGGCCTGCAGCTGGCGTAGAATAGCTGGAAGCCTGCCCCCTTCTTCCCCAAACTCCTGTCCAGAACTCTGAGCAAACACAGGACAGGAGTAGAGCATTTGGCCCCTGGAGCTTCCTTTTACTGGAGTTGTTTTGGAGTCGGCTGTGCTGCCTCTTCCCGGGCCCCACACAGGACTTTTTCCCTTGATACTTGCTGGTTTCTAACAAGCAATTGTTTGGAGCAATGTGTGTGTGTGTGTGAAGCCCATATCTGGTCTTCAACAATGACACTGCTGCTTGCAGACACTGCAGATCCCCTCGTTCCACGAGGCCCATGGGGGCCTCGCCAGATAGACTGACTGCCTGAGCATTCAGCCCCAGTGCAAGCCTCCAAGCCTAACTCCATTTAGGAATCTTACTCTAAGCCTGGAGGTGAAAGAAAAGGTCTAGCCCAGGCTGAGCCCCCAACCACTGCTCTCTCCACCTCCGCCATAGTAACACTGCTCAAAGGCCCCATGTGGCGGGCGTGTTAAAAGGCAGCATGACTCAGCGATCAACAGTACACTGTCAGCCTGCGCCTGACCAGGATCCAAAGCTGGCTTTGCCACTTGGGGAAGTTCTATGACTTTGAGCCACATACATAATCTCACTTTGCCTCAGTTTCTCAAACCTAAAGTAAGGACGTTAGCCTATTGCACAGTGTGCTGTGAAGATTCAACGAGGTGACGGCAGGGAAGGGCCTGGGGCATGTTGGCAGTCGACACTGAGTACAATCTCAATGTCAAATGCTGACGGCCCGGCTCTCCTGAGGCTCACTGCACAGAGCAGTGTGGGGGTGGCTCCGGCGAGCTCCCCACAACTCGCTCAAGAGGCTGAGAATAATGAGAATGGAGTGACGCGGGTGTCTCTGGCAGTTGTCATGCCACTGGTGCTTTTTCAGCTTTGAGAAAGGCAGGATTGAATGATCCAATAATTCATCAAACAAACATATTTTAAATGTCAGGCACTGTTGAGGCCCAAGTCTATGGAGATGAAAAGATCCAGGTCACTGTCCTCGAGTTGTACACACAGGATGGGAAGAGAGGGAGACACCTGATCAGACGTCACGATGCTTGGGGTGATGAACTGCGTGGGCTGTGACAGAGACAGTCTAAGCTTGTAGGGGCATCACCGCAGGTTTCGTAGAAGGGGTGGCCACTGAGAAGGGTCTTGAAGGATGAGTAGGGGCTTATCAGGAAGAGAAAATGAGGAAGGGAATTTCAGAAAGAGTGAATATGCAAAGGCACAAAAACAGCGAAGAAAATGCCACGTTTGGAGAATGGTAAATAGTCCAATGTGTTTGGAACACAAGAGACACTCTTCCAGAAATTTGTCTGGAAAGACAGGACTGTACAGACATCTGTTCTGCTGCTGTGGCACTTTGGCCACTCCATGCAACACCAACGTCAGCCTGGCTGTGTCCCCACCCTCAGAGTCCAGCCATGCGACAGAAGGACAGTAATGGGGTCAACAGTCAAGTCTTGACCTGATTTCAATCGTTCTTTCTGCTCTTATTCTTCTGTGTAAACAAATGTCATCTTAAACTTCAGTTTCTTCATCTATAAAATGGGATTGGTGTGGGAAACTAGCATGTCATACAAAACTCAGCTCCTCATCACCCGCTGGTGGGAATTATTTGGGGATATTATTTGCATGAAGTGGCTGTTTAGCATACTCTTCAAGAAGATCATGCAAAGAAATTTTCTAGAAAGCAGTTTCACTTTTCACAAATGGAAATGAACATCTTTTTTTTTTTTTTTTGAGACAGAATCTCACTCTGTTGCCCAGGCTAGAGTGTCGTGGTGTCAGCCTAGCTCACAGCAACCTCAAACTCCTGGGCTCAAGCGATCCTTCTGCCTCAGCCTCCCAAATTAACTGGGACTACAGGCATGCGCCACCATGCCCAGCTCATTTTTTCTATACATTTTTAGTTGTCCAGATAATTTCTTTCTATTTTTAGTAGAGACGGGGTCTCGCTCTTGCTCAGGCTGGTCTCGAACTCCTGAGCTCAAACGATTCTCCCGCCTCGGCCTCCCAGAGTGCTAGGATTACAGGCGTGAGCCACCGTGCCCGGTCAGCAATGAACATCTTGAATGACTTTTTTTCAATCTCCACATGGCCCAACTTGATTTCTCTTTGTCACCCTCTGCTCCCATCGGCAGGGCAACGAGCTATCAACCCTGAACTATTGCTTCCACTTTGATTCCTCTGAGAAGGGGTCTCTCCTTACAGCCCACAGGGAGGAAGTGTTAACACCAGTGAAAGTACTTAAATTCCTCCCAGTCATCCTCTCTCATCCTTCTGCCCACCAAAAATTGCAGCTAAAATCAGCCAGGGTGGTCAAGGACGAGCTGATAGATCTATTAGGTAATCTGACGCATCGAGTAGAGTGGTCTGAGACAAGTGGCTTCTTCCCCATTCTCATCCTAGAATGATATTTTCTATATTCCATCAGCAGTGACGTTATCACAATGCTCCATCTGATCGCTGAGCCTTCCGAAATCACAGCCAGCCTTCCTGAGGTCACAGCCAGGCAATCTTTCTTACACAAACTGCCTGGAAATTGCCCATCAGAGAGTCTTCAGGACATTAAGGAATCTGAATATTGACAATTCTATTCTTCACATAAGGAAACTGAGCCACTGTAAGTATATGGGCATATTCCAGACCCTCATCAGAACAAAAAGAAGAAGAAGAAAAAAAAAAAAACATTTAGTGTCTTTATTTATGGCCTGAGATCCTGGAGCTCCTTTCTCCAAGGCAACCTCAGGAATGCAGCACAAGTAGTCTGCAAAGAATCCTGGTAAGTAGGTACAGGGAGAGGAACAAATAACATAAGTCTCAAGCAAATATTTCAATGGATAGCAAAATCCCACCAATCCCATCAGAGATGACTAGAGTTCTGCACTGAAACATATTCCCTTTAACAATAAGAAAAAAACAAGAGAAAGATTCAAGAAAATGCCTTTTGAAACCCTGGTTATCCAGAAGACGTTGTTGTACTTCCTATTTCCCAAACTTTCTCAAAAGGTCTCAAATATTTGAGTGGTTCCTCCCTGCTCTTATTTAACTAATTTATTAAACCCCCACCCTGCTCTGGGAACCCAACATTACACAATGGCACAGACAGCTCTTTGTGAAACAGACTAAGCCTGCCCAGAAGGGGAAAACGCAATTGAAAGAAATAATTCTCACTAAACTATTGCAAGAACAATGGCTCATCCAGTTTGTTTTCTCCCATTGAATTTTCCTTGGCTTTGATGTCAGTGGGCCTGGCCCTCGACTTGCTTCTTAGCAAAATGCACATACCTGGAACCTGGGGAGGGCGGTGGTGGAAAGAACAAAAAGACCCTGAGATCCACGTCTGGGTCAACCGGGGAAAAACAGGGACGTGTTCACAGGCAGCGATGTGGTCCTCAAGTGGAACTAATGCAGCCCAAACGGAGCCACATGCCAGAGGCTGCTATAAGAACACAAACCTCCTCCCTATATGAAGACATCCTGGAGATAACTTTGGGAGTACCAAGAAAGGGAGATTCGAGTCAATTTTAACTTCTTAATGAGTAGGAAAGCCCCCGGATGATATTTGGGTAATAGTAGAAAACTTTGTATTTTAGAAGAGTTTTCATATTTCATCCAAGTGCTTTTAATAACCATGATCTCATTTTCTCTTCCCCAAAGTCCTCACTTGCTCCTAGAGAAAGGCTATTCCTGTTATTCTACGGTGGTCCTGGAAAATGCAGGCAGAACGGTCAGGTGGAAGGCAGCATCTCACAGCCTGCCCCTCTCACTACCATCCTGCCTCCTGGATTTCCTGTTCCAACACGCGAGGTTGAGCCGTGGACTGCAGCCGGTCCTCCAGCTCTCTGGAATTTGAGGTGGGATCTGAGTCAGACACTGTTGACTGACCCCCATGGGCTGGGTCCCACCCCCTTCTCCGTGGCTGCCTCCCACTACAGAGGCCAGAGTTTCATGGTTCACTTCCCCTTGTAGCTAAGCAGGGGCAGATCTCCCCATTCTATCCCGCGGAACAGAAGGAGAAGATTTCTGCATGCAGTTTCTAGAATAAATTTCCTTTCTTGAGAAAAAATGACAGTCTTGGCCAGCCCCACCCTCCCATCCCCCTTCTTCCTGCTTTGACTATGCCACCTGGTGCACAGTCATCTCCGAGCAGAGGCAGAATGCCAACCTGGGCATTGCCTGCTCCAAAGCCCATGCTCCTGATCGCCGTGTTCTATTGCCTTCTAATTAGCCACTTCTTTGACCCACAGATTACAACCATCAGAAAGAAACCGAGACACTAGGCAGTGAGGAATAGAGAAAGTGCCCTGGGCCAGGCACCTGAAGACAGATGTGAGCTCAAGTCTCACTAGCCTTGGGTCAACCGATTAACCTCACTTTCTTCCTTTGGACCACCAGCCTGGATTCTGTCTTGATTCTTCTCTCACTATCTCTGGACTCTTGGACAAATTGACTTTTGTCTCTCATTTCTTCACCTGCTAAAGGTCTCACTGAGTTGGCGTGAGGATTAAATGAGTTCGTTTGCATGAAACATTTAGAAGTGTGCTAGGCATATAGCGAGTGCTCGATAAATGTCAACTGTTATTATTTTTTAAACGTGTAGAAAAGAGAAAACCACCATCCACTGGTCACTCTCTGAGCCAGGCACTTTGTGTTCATTATTTAATCCTCATGGTAACTCAATGAGATACAAATTATTATGTGCATTGTTATTGAGTGAGCAGCTAGATAACTTGCCGAAGGCCACAATGCTATTGAGTGGTTCATCTAGGATATGATTTGAACCCAGGTCTGTCTGATCTGAAACCTTATCTGGAGGCTTGTGTGGAGGAAACAATATTATGTGTAGTTGAAGAATTCTGATGGCCACCTGCTATAAAGCTAGTGGCAGAGAAGGGCACTTACAAGAGTAGCACGTGCTGGGGTGGGATAGAGAGCACAGCTTTCCGTATACTAAGGGAAAGCGTGACAGGTGCTGTTGGTTGGCCAACCCAACTCCATTCCCAGTTCCCTTCCCCCTTTCTTACAAAATCTCAGTTTTAATAGGGTGATGATGCATCCATCCCTAGGAAAGAAGTCATGGCTCTCTCATTCCCCTTTGCTAGAAACTCACTGCTATGTACTGAATTCATCACCAAGGTGATGGTATTAGGAAATGGGGCCTTTGGAAGGTGATTAGGCCATAAGCGCAGAGGACACTCATGAATGGGATTAGTGTCCTTACAAAAGAGGCCACAGAGAGCTGCCTTACCCCTTCCACCACATGGGGACACAGTGATAAGTCTCCCCCGATGAAATGCACCCTGACCACACGCCAAATCTGGACTTGGACTTCCCAGCCTCCCTTTTCAGCAATAAATTTCTGTTGTTTATCAATTACCCAGTCTAAGGTATTTTGTTAATAGCAGCCCAAATGGACTGAGAAATATAAGAAAAAATTTCTTGGGGGCTTCAGAAAAAACATTTGTTTCTTAAAAAAATGAAAATCTAGAGCCTATGGAAAAGAAGACCTTTTGCCTTTGCCCCTTACTTTAAGCTTAGGATGATCGTATGAGGACTGAAGCTATGGCAGTCACCTTGAGACCGAGAGGCCTGCAGACAAAAGTCAGCAGCACCGAGCACGGAACAGAGGATGGAAAAGTCTAGAAGGACAATCCCGGCATGGGACAAACTCCGGGACCCCTTAGCTCCAGGCTTCTTCTTAAGGAAATAACAAATGCAATTATGGGTCCACTTACTCATAATCCTTCGTCAAGTAGTGAAACAGCAGGTGGCCTTGAAGAAGAGAAGTGACAGCCCAGCCTGCCTGGATCTCCCAGTAAGAATGAAAAACTCCATCTGCAGTCTCAGGACGTGTAGCCTGTAGCTCATTCTTTCTGCCTGATGTTTGCAAGCCTGGTTGTTCACACAGCTATCTTCTTCCCCTGTCCATAACCACTGCCTCACCCCCATGCCCCCAAGATAAGCTATCCGAAGGCAGGGAGTTCGTCCGAATCATTTTCATACCCACTTCTTCCTGCCCCGTCTGCCATAGATGACTCATCGTACCATTTCTGTCCTGATTGTCATGCCCATTACAGATAGAGAGGACAAAACAATCCCCCCCACACACACATGTGCACACACACATACACATGCAGAGCCATACATGTTTGTTGACCCGAAACAGGAATCAGTGGGCTGTGGGTGCTGTACCCCCATTTGAGGTCTAAGTGTGCCAGAAAGAAGGAGAGATGCAAGTAAGTGGACAGAGACTGAATGAAAGAACTAGAGGAGAAAAGGAAGAGGGAGAGAGAGGAAGAGAGAAAACAAAAGCTCACAGCCGCGGCTGCAGGGCTTGACATCCGTGAGATTTAGCGCACTAATATGCCAAGCCGCCTGCCAAAATTAGTTTCTGTAAAAACCCTATCTCCTAGCTCAAATTCAATTAAATCATACGGTGTTTATTTGTGAGCTTTCTCGTTCCATGATGGGACGGCTGGCAGGGCCCCAAGCTCAGCTAACCCACCTGTCCCTTGCCTGGCACCATCTGAGTGTCAGTCACATTGTTTTCGGGTGATCGGGCAGCGAGGGGATGAATGGGTGAGTGTTTGTGCTCAGAGACACAAGAAGACGCCACACGAGGCAGCTTTGGCCCTGAATGATGGCGTTTTCTTCGTAGCTTAGAAAAGGAAAACACGTACCAGAAACAGGTACCAGAGCCATAGCTAGCCCATTGTTGGATCCTAACACTGGTTATTTTAAACACTCTTTGTGTCAAGGAGGCAAAAGCAAAGTGATTGTTTGTCACTAAAAATCATTTGTAAGAACAGGCTATAGGCTCGTTGGAGAAGGTCCTAACAAATCTAGGATGTAAGAAAGCAAAGCACCTTGTTCAGGAAATTCTCTCTGGGATCTCCCGGTCCTGGTACAGAGGTGCTTTTGGCTGAGTGCACTTCCTATGCTACCGTCCGTTGCCTTCAGAATGAATGGACAGCCCTTCAAAACACCCTCGGGGTAAGACACACGCAAGGGGGCGGCTACAGGTGGAGAGCAGAGTCCGGGTCAGAATGAAAAGCAGAGATTTCTGCACCATAGCACGCTCGGCTGCAAGGGTAATTTCTTCCTCCCGAAACTGAAATCAATATTAAATTAAATCTGTGTGCTTCGTCTCCACGAATAACTTTCTAACCTTCTTTCTCAGACAATCGAAATCCCTTCACCCCCGTCGATTTCACTTAGGTGACTTTTATTTTTTTAACTGTGTTTCTCTGCCACCAAAGTGCATGTTCCCATAGGACAGAAACAGCATAACGCATTGGCTGCTCCTTGCTACTGAAGAGAAAGTCGTCTTTGAAAACTAAGATGTGCAGGGAAGAAGGGTAAGATCAGTTTTAACTGCTAAACTGTCCATCTCCTGCTAACCAGCTCTGTCACCCGGGGCGGATCTGTTAAATGGATATTGACCTGGGGCAGAATCAGGCTGAAATAAGATTTGTGAGGATGCCTCTCTCCTTGTTCTTGTGCTGGTGGGTGGTTATTTGCTACCGTCTACATCTTCTAATTTCCCATCTCACCTGTTGGAATCTTTCTAGGAGACAGGGATTCATCATTGAGGCTGCACTTGAGAACATGACATAAAATAATAAATTTCGAAAGCCCTCCAAGGCTTGATACAATGGGATGAACTTAAATGCAATTTTTTCCAGGATATTCTTTTCTTTTTTTTTCTTTTTAAGTCATTGTAGTTCCTTTTGCCAGTCCTTCCTGTTCCAAGATGCCCATAAACCCAAGCTTTGCTTCTTCCTTGGTCTGACTTTTACTCTTTACACAGAAGCATGAAGGCATCTCAAGTTTAAAAAGATTCATGGTCAGAGGCAAAGAAAAGGCATGCCGAAGAAAGATGACACCAATTAACTCTAGCAGAAACGTTTCTTAGAGTAAAAGTGCATAACCCCCAACATTGAGGGAAAGAGCTAACATGACTGAACCTCTACAGTAGGGTAGGAGTCTTCAATTAACTACACTGCAATGTAGCGGTTATACTTCATAAGTACGGAGGGAGGAATTTGGAAAGGTGAAGCAACTGGCCCAAAGTAACCCAGTGACAAGCCAAGGCTGAACCCTTATCAACAGAACTCCCAAATCTGACATACTGCTTGCATACTGACATTAAAACACCATCCCTACTCTCCCTCCATATCTCCACCATTCCGCACACATCCCACCTCTTCCCGCAGTGTTGAGCTCAGTGAGTGGGACATTCAGCTAGAAGCACCAGCTGGGCATAAGGTTCCAAGGAGGGGTTGGTGTCAATCAAGGTCCAGACATGAACTTCGGCAGCCCAGATCACATGCATAGGCCGTAGGACACCCAGTGTGCTGAATCTCCTTGTTGATTATTAAATAAATGTCCACTAAGAAGAGAAAGGGGAGATTACCATGCCCTAGAGGACAGACCAGAAGTTACTGTTTAATACCAACATGGCGTCCTGCTCCATGTGGTCCTGTCCAATGGCATCAAAAGGTCTCAAGTGACTTAAAAGGTCTTGCCTTGTTCCATGATCCTATGATCCTAAATCAAGAGAGCATCGATCTCTGTCCAACCAGAAAAGAGGAAATTGGGAAAACACCAAGAATATGGCTGCTTACTTCATTACTTGACATTGAGAGAGGCAGAAGACTCAAGTCTAGTCCTGTTCTCAGCTCGGCAAACACCCATACATTGATTATACTTATGGCTTTTCACAAAATCAGACCCACATGCTGGCCCTGCCCTGACCAGGGGATGGTGGGTGTGTTCCAGAACACCCAGCGCAGCGGAGGGCTTACTCTCACCCATCTCCTGGTCATGGTACTGTCCATTCATCCCTACATACAGTGCGGATTGAGAACACAGGCTCTGGAACCAGACAGCCTCAGCTGCATCCCCAGCCATGCTGCTTTCTGGCTGTGACCTTGAACAATGTCTCTGGACTTTCTCTGTGAAGTGGAGAAGGGAGAAGAGTAGCTTTCCTCAGGTCCTTGTGAGAAGTAAACGAGATACTACATGTGGACTTCTTAGAATGGCACAGACTTAAGTCAAGATTCTATAAATGATGGCTATTTTTAATTTAATTATTAATACTGAGCTTTGGAAAAGACAGCCTCCTTTTCCAGTACTTCCTTAAACTCCCCAAGCTCTCAAAATGACAGAAGAGACTGAGGATCCAAGACCCCAGGGTGGTCCTAGAGGTCAAAGCTGTGCAGTGGATGGCAAGGAGCCCTGGACTAGATGTCGTCAGACCTGAGAGCAAGTCCCCCCCTGCCTCGATGAGCCACAGGATCTCCTTAAACTTCAGCTTCCACACTTGCTCTGGACTGAAGTGTGTCCACCCGAAATCCATATGTTGAAGGCCTGACCCCCAAAGGGATGATATTTGGAGATGGGGCCTTTGGAAGTTCATTTGGTTTAGATGAGGTTCTGAGGGTGGGGCCCTCATAGTGGGATTAGTGCCCTTAGAAGAAGAGACACCAGAGAGCTTTCTCTCTCTCTATCTCTCTCTCTCCCCCCCGCTGCCACGTGAGGACACAGAGAGAAGGCGGCCGTCTACAAGCCAGGAAGTGGACTTTCACCAGAGACCTCACCATGCTGGCACCTTGATCTCGGACTTCTAGCCTCGAGAATTGTGTGAAATAAATTTCCATTGTGAAGCCACTCAGTCTGTGGTATTTTGTTGTGGCAACCTGAGCCGACTAAGACAACTCCTAAACCTGAAACCACGGTGTCTTCCAACTCCTTCCCCACATGACAGAGAGGGGTTTTCACAACCAGGCAGGGCTCCTGCATAAGGTTCTATTACAGAAAGAGTTCTAAGGCCAATAATTATTTTAAAATCATGATAATAGATGATTGAAAAACCCCTTCCACTTTAGCGGTGTCTTTGCAAAATCCATGCATAAGGCATTGCACTAGAAAGCAATAGTTCCCATAACTTCATTTCCATAAATCTGATTTTTTTCCCTTTCTTATGTTATCAATCCAGTAGAAAATCTTTCCAAAATATTACTACACACTTTACCACCTTAGAAAATATATGTGCGTGCGCACTCACACACACACACACACACACACACACACACACACACACACATATATTAGCTTTTCTTGATGACATGTTGCTGTCATTCTGAACGCCATATTTGTACCTGGTGGAAACAGAGCAAGGCCTTCAGTGGCTATTCACATGTGCAACACTCTTTGCCTCCAGTATTATTTGAGGATTGCTAAACGATCCCAAAGTACTGTCCTGTTAGATGTTGTTCTCTGTGTTGAATGTGACCAGTTGCCTCAAGTTTCTGCATGCTGCTTTATTTCACATAGTGCCCACGGTGAGGCCCTGAGAATGGCTTCACATCTTTATGTGGGGCTAGTTATTGTCCCCCCGTGGCATCTACACCTTTCCTTGGCTCTAGGCTTGTAACTGTTCACCCCCAGCTGATGACTTGGGGTGCTGCTCCTCCAACTGCTAGGCTTGGCACCGTGGGCACCTCTGCAGATGGCACTGCTCAAAGATCCAAAGCGATGAGAGATCGTACAATTGATGCTGTCCGCAGTGAATAGGAAGCTCACATCTTCTATATTGTAAACATGAATTGCTAGAAACGGAGAGAAACACTGTGATCTGTTGCAGGGAATGTACTGACCAAATGTAAGAGCCTTGATACTGCAGTCGGGGACCCCGACAGTTGGGGAAGTCAGAGACATTTCTGTTGAAGTCCCACAACATGGGCACATAGGAAGCAATGAACAAATGCATTCTGAGCAGACGGAGAGATAAAGGAATGGATGGAGAAGGCCGGGCTCAGGAAGCCTATGACGGCCCACCATGGCTATGCCCAGGCAACGACACAGAGTTCCCACCTGGGAGACGCTCACCTGCTGAAGGCGATGCTTCTTTGGGTGCTATTCTGCCCACTTAACAAAGCCCTGTTTGCATGAATTGTCTAACGGCTTGTCCCCATGACAACAAACTGATTCACAGAATGCCGGAGCCAGGAGGAAAGCAGCCCTGAAATTTGCCCCTATAGTTCTCCCCTGGCCAGAAAACCACATCAAGAAGGGAGGGGCAACTCTGCTTCTCTGCCAGACTTTTACAGGGAAACCCTGTGACCGTATTTCTTCACACACTGCGTGGGGCTGATGGCAATTCACAACTGGCCTTGGGAGATGGCTCAGACATACTGTCCCAAGGTGAAGCTTCCTCCTTGTTGTCAACATCCAAAGGTGACACTGTTGTCCCGATGCAGCTGAAAACCCGTGAAATTCCCATTGTTTCACCATTTTCTTCTCGGCCTCCCCCAAGAGAAGATTATGCGTAGGGAATTTACCCATTTCCTGCATTTTGGTTTTGATACCTATCCTTTTGGTTCCAGAACGTTTGTGTTGTTCTGTTTTGGTCTTTAAATGACTTTTGCTTAGAACATTGAATTTGCTTTGTGAGACTCTGTCTCAATTTCTCTCCTTCTCTCTGTCAAATTATTCACTCTGTTGCCCCGGAGATGAGATAACATTCACAGCTCTCTCATAGCCAACACTTTCTTTTTTCCTCTGTGAGTGAAATTGCATGAGATATTTTAAAACTCTAAACACTGAGACAATTATATTTCTTAAATCCAATATTTTGTCTCTCGTCTTTTTATTTACTCAGCCTAGAGCCTTAAAGTCAGGTTGAAATGAAAATCACGCTAGACTGCCCTGGTTTGTTTTCCCAGACTCAAACACACCTTCTTAGCCAAGCTTTCACCAGGAGGTTGTGTCGTACATTTATGAGATACATGAAAACCGATGGTGCATGTATTCGTGCACAGAGTGTGTTTCATTGAAGGGCTACTATGTGCAGAAAGTGTCCTGGGTGCTGAAGGCAAAGACGAACAAGAGGTCACCTCTGCCCTTTCAGGAGTTAATAGGTGGGAAAGGAGCCTGAGAAAGCAGCCACAATATCTGGGATAACTGCTGTCATAAGAATTTGCAACAGGTGCTAAGCTTGCAGAGGAGGAGCCCTATCTCAGGCTGGGAGGAAAGGGGAAAGAAAAGTCCCAAAGGACAAGTGGGACTTAGACAAGGTTTGATGCCCAGAGAAGCACCCCGCTCGTTGAGTGAATGTTTGTTGAATCAAGGACTGTGAGTAAATAGAAAGTGCTCTGAGACAGAATGAAATATACAAAGACACAGAGGCAAGACAGAGTCCATGAAATGATTGACTCCTCAGACCATAATGATGAGAAGCCCGGGAATGCTGCCCACATGGGAAGTCTCCTGTGCCCAGGACGGCAGGCGGGAGCACCACAGCATCGGATAGAAGGAGCAGGGCACAGCCACGAGGCAGGGCCAAAAGTCCAGCCACCCCGGAAGTAGCCTTTTTGCCTTGGAAAACAAGCATCGAGCTGCCTAAGTTTTGAGAGGATGCTTGCATCTGACACCTGTCAAAATCCAGGGAGGGACCCCTGACTGGAGAAGCTTCCGTGGTCTGCTGGCCTGACAGATGGCAACACCGCAGGACTGTCGCTTCTGGACATGAGGCCAAATTGCCCAATGACATCGGGACAGAGATGACGCGGTGTGACAGCGGGCCTAGCACAGAGGCCTCCCGCGCACTCGGGGCTAGGGCCATGCGCAGGGACTCCCAGCTCAGGGACTTCAGTTCAAGTTTTGATCTTCAAAATGGCCACCTATCTCAGAATCCAATATATTTAATAAAAAGGAGGACAGCTTCTCCACAGCCCAAGAAAGAGAGCGGCACCGAGGGCAGTCAGTGGAAGACAGTGCCAAGCGCGGGTGGGGCTCACGTGGCTCACATGCAGTGAGGGTGCCTTGCGCCATGGCCCGCGGTGTCTCCCGGTGGCCCCTACTCCACAGCTCACCTGCCACCAACGCTGGGTGGTGGAGTGGCCCCAGAAAGGGGATGTGCTAACTGGAGAGAAGATACCATCGCTATGCTGCAAATTTCAAACTGTTGTTTTCTCTAAGCAATAGGCTTTGTAAGAAAAATGGGTAGAGAAAGGATTTTCTCAAGCTTCCCAAAGTTTTTTTTTTTTAAAAAAAGAACAAAATATAGACCCAAAGCTTTTCCAGCTGACCGTGGGTGGCAGGGCATGGAAGAAGGCAAGGTGTGACGTGCGAAGGGCTCCCACCCCAGAGGAAGAAGAGGAGCTGAGATGGAACTTCAGGTTCCCTCCCCACGGTCCTCCTCTCCGTCCACTCCAGCCCTGTGGGCTCGGAACCAGCCACAGGGGGACGCGCTGGATGGGAACTGCAACCAGCCAACCTGGCCCAACAATGGACTTTGGACTGGCCAATGAAGGGTCCTGGAAGGTGAGCCTGACAGTGGCCTCAAGCACCCTGAATACCCCATCATGGGGAGAGAAAGAGCCTCCAAGGGAGACAGAGAAGGCAGGGAGCAGATGATACTTGAAGAATGAATGGGCAAATGGATGGATGCTGGCTGGCTGGACAGACAGATGGACAGATGGCTTTGCAGGAGACAGTCAGAAATCAAAGTCCCAAAAGAAAGCAGGATCAGCACTGAAAGGCAGTAGAATGGTACTAAGGACAAAACGGTTGTAGGAGGCCACCCACATGACTCTGATTCGATGATATGCTCATTGTTGAGACTTACTTTTGAGACAGACAGCCCTGCGCTAGGTCCCCTGGGGAGAGAGGGGGAGGAGAGGAAGGCGGTGGTTTCAAGGCTTCTAACAAAGGAAGCTTCTGGTCACTTGGAGGTTCCTCTCTCTTAGGATAAAATGAAAACCCACATAAAGAAAGCATAATGTATCTATTTTTATATGACCCGTCTGCCATATGAGTTGAGAACACCATGAGAAATGTCATCTTTCTATCCAGAAAGCAGTGCTATGTAGAAAGTATTCACATGTATAAAACTAAGTCCTTGTTTTTATAATAAAAATGCTATTGTCACCCATATCCTCTAAACCCTCACCTGTGATGACCTTTTGGGTATTTACCTATAAACAAATACTAAGCTCTATTTACACCGCACAGGAATTCCCCAAGGTAGTCATAATGCTCTCCAAATCCCCAGTCAAATTTCATTTCAATGAAATGGTCCAGATGAAATCATCCGCTCTGTGTTTGCCACATCTGCTAGGCCAGAATTCAATGTTTTTGATAGAAAGCAAAGATAATATTTTTGTGATTTCACTCCGCCACTCCACAAACGTCATGGTTTCCAAAGAAGAGTCCCACAGACCAGACCAGATTTGGTCTAATGAAAGTTACTTGTTGAAGTAAAATGCAGATTAACCACAATGTGCTAGGAAGAGAATTGTTTTATATTGATGAAATGAAACAACCAAGGGTTATCCAGAAATCCCCTTTTGTTTTAGTACTTGTACAAATTCATACTAAAAAATAAAAATACTTTACTTCTTAACAACCACAAAAGACTATGCATGTATCACCCTACATCCCAGCCCATACAAGTCAAGGTAGACGGGCAGGAAAATGTAGTTGCTAAGGGTGTGAACTCTGAAGACAGGCTGCCTGGTCCACTCCTGGCTTTGTCCCTTGCTGGCTATGTAACCTCGGGCATCTCTGTCCCTCTGTACGGCTCCTTTATCTCTATAATGGGAGGCTAACAACAGTACCCACCTGCCAAGATGGTTACGGATTAGATGAGTTGATGCATGTAACATGCTCAGCACAGTACCTGGAGGGGGGTTTGCCACTGTCACACCTCCAGGGTTTTCAGAGGTTCTCAGTGGGAAGAGAGGTGAGAAGCCACCTCCAGCCCCTGGCTCAGGTGAACCATGGTCTTCTCTATACCTGATACCCAGACTTCTGAAACTTGGCTGTCAGTTTTCCTCCTACTCCACTGCTGACGCTTCAAGCCCCTACGGTCCTGAAGATGTAGATGCTAGAAACTGGGCTGGATATCACCTGACCCCCCACAGCTCCCTGGAAATTGCATTTTTAAAACAAATAACGCCAGTGAAATGAGGGTAAGTTTGCAAACTCATATTCAGCTGTCCAAGAAATGTCACATTTATTTATTTTCATTAAATCCAACTCTAAGCAATGGTTTCAAAATCCAATCTCAGTACCTACGGGGGCCTCCTGAACTAGCAGGGTCATACGAAGTGCTGACACGGTCTCTGAAGTCCTGGTGCCTGGCATTTCCCAGCCCGTGCTGGCAACGTGGCTGTCCCGATTCCTGGGTAGAGTTGCTTCTTTTCATGAATGATGATAATGCTTCTCCTGCGTGAAACTCATCCCAGTTGAAAAGGCATTTTCATATCTATTGCATTATGTAATCTCCTTCCAAAAATCTAGAAGGAAAAACATATAATTACTTCATAGGTAACAAAAGTTCAAATCGATGGGTTGCCCAAAGTGACAGAAACACCTCATAAATAAAAGAGGAATCTGTGGTCTCCAGATCCTTTGCTCCTTCCCCTACCTCCCTGCCATCTTTCCAGGAGGCTGATTCCACTGTCATTTGCCTGCCAACACCATCAGCCCCCAGAATCGGGGTGATCGTTTAGCATCAAATATGTGCTTTTTGCATGCCAGCCACTATGCTCACACTAAGAACACAAAAGTCAATGAGCAATGGTCCCTGGGTTCAAAGACCAGTGGAGGGTGGGCAGATTCACGAACAAATAATTTCTCTCAGCAGCTAATGCTGTAATGGAGGCAGGCACCAGTGCTCTGGAAATTCCAAGTGGGGGAGATTTTCCCAGCTGCCCAGGGAGAGGGCAGAGGTGACGGGCATCCGGTAGGCACCAATGGGTGGTCCCAACGCTCTCCACAATGTCACCCAAACGTGGGAATCTGCTTACACAGGACCTAAAAGCTCCAAGAACGAAAATAATTTTTTACCTCCAGCAGTGTATTGAGAGTCATGAAAATCACAAGTGCAGAAAAACACAAAAGAGAGCGAACAGCTCTAAGGCTGATTTTTTTCTACTTTTGACACCTCAATTGAAATTCTCTTGCGTCATGCTTCCAACCCTTGACATTTCTTAAGACCCGTAAACAGGTAAAAATCCTCTGCAGCCAAATTGTTTATCTAAATCCATCCCGGAATTTGTGTCACGGTTGCCATTATATCCTGTGCAAGGAAAATGAAAAGGCCAAATTTAGTAGCAGATGGCAAGCGTTAGGTCCAGGAGTTTCCGAGAAGCTTATGAAATCCTCTCTCCTGTTTACACTGAATCCAAATCTCCCTTCCCCGAAACCTGTCCTCCTCATAAAGGCTGAGGTGTGCCCTCCCCCTGGAGCTGCTGCTCTCTGCGGCTTTAAGAGGAAATCAGACACGCCTACCCCTGGGGTGCTCTCCAAGATGCTGACATCATCATTTCCCTGAACCGAGTTCCCAAAACAACACCGTGATGAGAGAAGAAAACCAGAGTGGCATAGATGTTACATGTTTACATAGCACATGGCCCTGGGGCTTCTTAGGCAGGTGGCCTTCCTTGCCTGTAAAGGCTGGAGACAGACAGACGCAGAGGACAAGACCATGGACCAGCCCCTTTCTCAAGTTGGGTGCATTTTCCTAACAGGACACCACCACGTGCGTAGTGACAGCAACCTAAGGAGAATGACTGAATTGCTCCCAGCTCAAGAAGAAAGGTTAGAAAGCTGCTGCCTTCACTTGGTCACATCCCAAACCTGTCCAGATATTAATATTTTAAACAGCAGGTCCAATAATCTTCTTGGTACTTGTCTATTATTAATAAAGTAAGTTTTTTTCCTTATGGCACTCAAAAATGCTTTGCATTTTGAATTATTTTTTAAAAGACGTGGTTCACAGATATCCTTTCGGAACATTCGCGCCCCGCTCTCTGAGAGAAATCACTCCCTTGTTCTCACCGTTTTACTGGCCTCCCGAGGGCTGCACCCACACAAACCAACAGTCTGATTTCCATCTAGTCATCTTCCAGGAGCTATTTTGGGTCTGGCCTTCATTTAGTCCACTTTTCCTGCCAGTGCACACTCAGCCCCTCTCCTCTCCTGGGACGCTTTCCCTGAGGAAGCTTTTGAAAAATACAGATTTCCGATAGGGCAGGGGTCAGCGCCAGTCTCATCTTGGAGTGCTGCCAGGAGGTGCTAAGTACCACCGTACACGCCACTGGGGAGAGACGGGAAAGGCAGGAGCTGGCCTCCCCCCATCCACAGCTCTCACAGCTCCCTCCCCAGCTCTGCCTCAGCCATTTGCTCAACCCAGTAGTATCCTGAGCACACCAGGGTGTGTCGGTTCCTTTGCTCCCACTTTGCCCTGTCCCTGAAACGCACTTGCATGTGTCTAGCTAGTTCCTGCTGGTCTATGCCTCATCTCCAGGACGGCTTAGGTACTCCTCCCTGGTCCTCTTTTAGACTCTGCCCCCTCGGGGACGCACCCCACAGAACCAACCCCTTTGCTTGTCCATCTCCCTCCATCTCATGCTGGACTGTGATCTCCTTGGGAGTGACACTGTGCTCTGTTAGCCCTCGCATCCTAAGGCCCAGACACAGAGGAGACGTCCCGTATGCTTTTGCTCAATGGAATTCAATTGCCCTAGAAAAGTGCTTGGAGGCCAAGACAAAAGAAAAGGAGGAGCATTAGAAGTGAAAGAAAAAAAAAACATTCGGTGGGAAGTGAGCGGACACCTCCAAACACTGCTGCAGCTGTCGCGCCTGACATCATATGTGGACTAACACCAAGGTGATGATGAATCAGCCAGAAACGATGACACTATCTAACCTCTGCTGCCCAGAGGAAGGCTTTCCAAGTCCAATGCCTCCAGGAGCCAAGTAGGTAACCTCGGTGGAAAGTCAGCCAGATGACAAACAGCAGGGAGTGATGGAACCATGGAAACCCTGCACAGAGAGCTTCATTAGACCAACACATCCAAATTCAAATCCAAACACAGGCGCGGCCTGCCTGAGGACCTGACCCGGGCTCAGATGGCTACATCTGCAAGTATGGTGCTCAGCATTGCAAAAAGAACCCCTATCCAGGAACAAGACCTGTCCCCCTTGATTTTTTTATATTTTACATGTTTAAATTAAGTGCATTCGAAGATATTATTTACAGCAGTATCCTACCTACATCGAACTACCATTTAGCATGTTGTTCCTATGGGGAGAATGTATTGCGAGTTCTAAGTCTGCATGCAAGTTGGTGAGGTCAGCATCCATGGAATCAGCATAGAAGGTATGGAAATTCATTAACGTGCCAAGGAGAAATCTCCTGGGCACGGTTGGCTTATTATTTCTCCATACCGCTACATTCATCTCTACATGGCCCCTCCCACTCAACACTCCCACCACACCACCCTGTCTGCAGATGGTGCATTATCCCCATCTCCCGGACTGATGTCTGTGTGCTGTGCCCCGGCCTCCGCCTCACCTTCCCCTGGCTACTCTTTTACACCCTTTGGGCCTCTGCTTTCCCTAACGTCGCCCCAGCTAGGTTTTATGACTCTCCAAGTGCTACCAGAGCACCACGTGCTTTCCCCAGTGCACACAGATTCACACTGGATTGTGTTGTCATTTGTGGCGGGCATCTCCACCAGACTGGCAGGAGCAGGATAGGGCCTGACTCATCACAGCTGTGTCCCCAGCACCTGTCCAGTGTCACACGCTAGTGGTCAGCATTGAATGAGTGGGCAAATGCACCAATGAAAGGATGAATGAGGACATACATAAAGCAACCTTTCTCACTAAGTCACTGGCCAGGTATTCTCAAATGTCCCTCAAGGGACAGAGACAAAGCTTGAATCTGAAATTCCCTATACTTGCACATTCAAGGCACATTTAACCTTCACAATGACCTCCATGCGATAGGTGTTACCATATTTCTTTTACAACCAAAAAAGAAAATGGATGATCAGAGACACTGAATGAATCACCCAACACCACACAGCTAATAAATGGCTGAGCTCCAAACTCCAACCCAAGTCCCCTGACTGCAAGGCCTGTGCTTTCCCCACACATCAGGCCCAGAGGCTGGGAGTTCACTGACACCTGACCCTGATGATGCTTGGGCTTCTGCTGCTGCCTCTGGCTTCAACCCTGGCCCGGGTGCTCCAGGCTCACACAGTCAAATCAGGTCTTGGACGAAGTTGACCCCTGGAATAGATTCTGGGTCACAGCTGTCATGATGAGAAAGTTGGTCTTTAACCCCAAATAGAAGTTCCTTTTCACCAGGGTGGGATCTCTGTGAGCACTGAACACCCCCTCCAGGATGGCTGCCCCAGACCTGCCTCCTCATTGCCCATTCCCTTAGCACGTTTTAAAAACCACTGAAGGACAGCCTCAAGCCACATGCTAAAACCTTCCTAATTATTAGCGAGAATATTCATAATCATATTTTGATAAGTATAAGTGAGTAAGTGAGACAGGGAGGCAGAAAGATGGGGGGACAGAGAGAGAGAGAGAGAAACCAAAAGGGAAAGCAGAGGCAGTTATACGTAACAGGCCCCTAAAATATTCTGTCAATTAGAGGTGTAATAATGACGCACGTCGCTACAGAAGAGAACAAGATGGAAGAAGCTCTCTGATATCTACGTATCTCGTAAAATTATCGATTAAACCAATCCTTAAAGTCATGAAGTATTAAGTGACAAGTTGTTTAGCTACAATGGTATGAGTCAACTACCACATATTCCATTATATTTTAACAGTGAAACCTAAGATGATTCAGGCTAACCAAGTCATTTTTCAAACAGATCTAAAAATCAAATCTTCATGTAGGAACAGAGGGAGAATCACTGACTCTAACGCAAAATGGCAGCCGGTCTTTATGAGACTCTGTCTGGGGATCCATAAAACCCTGAGACAGCTGCACAGAAAAGACCCAGAGCTGCTCCCACTGACTGATGTGGTCTTTGAGGATGTTCCAGCAAGGCTCCCAGAGAAAGAATCCAGACCTTTTCAGGACTCAGCTCCTCTGCACACAGTGAAGCAGACAAGGGCTGCCCTATTGAGTTTGCAAATGTGAATTTAACCACACTTAGGAAAACAGTAAAAACGAGCAGAGCTATGTCGCTTACCAGCTCAACAAATTTGTTCTGGAGGAGAAGCAGTTTTGTGTGTAACTGTTATCGGGCAGCAGACTCATAAAGAAACAAGCAGCAGAGAGGCCAAATTCAGCGGTGTTCTAATGGAGCCAATGTCAACAGAACAGTGGGAAAAAGGGAATTTCTCTATCAATCAGTATACAAAGACATAAACTGTAAGGCATAGAGCTCCAATAAATTACTCATTGCTCAAAACAAAAGGAAGTCTTTACATGAGAGAAATATTTACATCTAGGAAATGAGCCATGGTCCCAGAAAGAAAATGTCTTAAAATGAACTTTATACATTTTTAGTTTTGCCTTTTCAAAGTTCCCAAATATTCCATCACTGTTTTCTTTTTGTTTCTTTTTCTCTCACATGAGCTATCCCTTTGCAAGTTTAGGGAAAATAAAATTGTTGCCCATTCTGCAGCTGCTAAAAAAAATTACACCATGCTAAGTGGAGGAAGCCAGTCACAAATGGCCACATTTTGTATGGTCTCATCTATATATTACACTTTATAGATGTCCCTCACTTCTTGGACATTCTGGTCTGTTTTTTTCAATCTTTTTTCTCTTTACTTTCCAGTTTGGGAAGTTTCTATTGAGATATTCTTAAGCAATTCTTTCCTCAGCTTTGCCTAGCATACTAACTAATCCATCAAAGATATTCCTCACTTCTGGTACAGTGTTTTCGATCTCTAGTATTTTCTTTTTGAGTTTTTCTTAGCATTTCCATCTCTCAGGCTATATTATCTATCTGCTCTTGTCTACTGTCTATTCTATGCCTTGAAAAGCCCTCAGTATATTAATCATAATTGTTTCAAATTCCCAACATCCCTGACATGTCTGAGTCTGGTTCTGATGCCTGCTTACCTTTTTGGCTTTTATTATGTCTTGTAATACTTTTTTTTTTTCCACTTAACTTTCTTGATAGCTGGATATGATGCAGTGGGTGCAAGGAACTGCTGCCAAAAGGCCTTTAGCAATGTGGTGGTGTGGTGTGGACGGTAGGGAAGAGTTCTACACTTCTGCGAGTAGATCTTGGTTTTAGCGAGCCTGTGCCACCTCTGCACTGCAAACTTCACACATGCTTCTCAGCCCATGCCTTGAGGTGGGACAGGATGGCTAGGGAGAGCTGGTGTTGGATATTATCCTTTTCCCGGATCAGTTAAGCTCTATTGAAACCCTAAATAGTTTATCCCAAGGGGTAGACCTTGTTAAGAAGAACAGAATGCTCTGGTATATTTCAATATGGTTACTTTTCCCTGCCTCTTGCTAAAAGCATGGGAAGACTTTTCTCCAGTATTTGCTGTGAGAAGTGGTTGAGCCCCTGGAGTTAAAACTCACAGAAGTATCCCCCACCCCCATGACTGAGGCCCCTGGAGTTTTTCACTCTCTGCCCTGGCCTCACTAAGCCTCCAGCAATTCATTGGTTACAGTTCTGATTTCCTACCTTGGCACCGTTCCCCGTGGAGGTCTCTGCTCCAGTAAGTTACGTTTCTCTGTACCCACTTGTCTGCCTCTCCAATTTTGAGAAGAATGGTTTGCCCTGTGATCTCACTTCTCTGACAGATCTAAGAAGGGTTGTTGATTTTTCAGTTTGTTCAGCTTTTTTCTTGTTGTTAGGATGAAGTGATAACTTCCAAACTCCTCACATGCCTGACCGGAAACCCTGATTCTATCTCTATGAAATGTCCAGAATAGGTAAATCCATGGAGACAAAAAGATTGCTTAGGACTGGGGAGATATGGGGTTGAGGGATAATTGCCAAAGGGTACGAGGTTTCTTTTTGAGGGGATAAAAATATACTAAAATTGATGTGATGATGGTGGCACAACTCTGTAAATATACTAAAAGTCACTGAGTTGTACACTTTAAATGGGTGATTTTTTAGTATATGAATTTATAAGGCAGAACAAAGGAAGGGAAGGAAGAGAGAAAGAGAAAAAGGAAGGAACGAAGGAAGGAAGGAAGGAAGGAAGGAAGTCTGCAGCCTAAGGGCAGAAGTAGTGATATACTGTTGCTTCTGTTTGGCCTGAAGCTTCTTTGTGATCTACATCCTACTCCCTTCCAATGTGAGCTTCTTGTACCCTCTCCTTCCCACAACACACACATACACGCACCAAAACCTACACTCCAGCCATCTCAGCAATTTATATTTCCACCCAATCTCCATGCAGTTCCATTTCTCTAAGCTTTTACACAAACTCTTCTCCACCTCGAATGCCCACCCTCCCCCCCTCCACTCCCATTTCCCACCAAGGGAACTTGACCTACAAGATCCAGTTCATATGTCACACCCTTTAGGCTGTCTAAAAAGTTAAGGGGTTCCTCCTTGTCATCTGCAGAGGGCTTCACTATACAGCGTGGCATCATATGATAAGGCAGAGCATTTGTCACAGTGCATTGCAGCCAATTTAGATGCACGTGTCATCCCCAATGAGACCACACGTTCATGAGGTAAAAATGCTATATTTCATTCATTGACTGAACCTGGAGCAGTGGCTGTCATATAGAAGGTATCTAGTAAATATTTGCCAAATGAACATATAGCGGGAGGCATCATGCCTCCATGATCCAGCAGTTAGCCAGTAATAGCCCGACTTCCCATTGCTGGCAGAAACATCAATGGGTCCACAGACAAAGTGTCTGGGTGCCCAAGTCTCTACCCCAAATAGGAATCCATTTTCAACTTGGCTCCTGCTCAAGAAGTGACTTCCTGCCCAGAGAGCTCCAAAGTCCCCTCCGACTGCTCAGGCAGGATCCGCATCACAACATGGAAGGCAGAACGTACGGGTGACAGACAAAGACAGCCACTAGCCAAGCAGATGGGCAGAGCAAGTCTTGGGGTCCTGAGCAAAACAAGAAAGCAGCAGTTTGCATAATGCTTCCCAGGGACGTCAAGCTCCACGGAAACTGCTGGATCAGAATTGCATTAGAGGTCCTATCTCAGCATTTGCTGATGTCAAGTTTCTGTACATAAAACAAACATCCTGAACTAAAGATGCAGCCAACCCCAGCACTAAGCAGAAGGGACAAGAAGGGTGTGTAGCACAGAAGACCAGCCACGCCTGGGGGAAGAGGCTAAGAAGCTGGAGTGCCAATTTCTTCATGGACACAAACAGAAGCTGTTACTCATATTTGTATATTTTTATGAGTTCGTATTGAAGACAATGGGTAGAATTCCTGAATGAGAGTTCAGTCATTCTCAATAAGTCATTTTATTGGCCTCATAAAATCCTAAGTTAAAGATCTCCTCTAGATTTGATCAAATATAGATCGAGCCTGTTGACACCCTGTGATGGTCAGGGCTTCTCACACTGAGAGCTGTAGAAGCTTCTAAAGGGAAGAAAGCCTGGACCTTCAGCGTTCATGTGATCTAGATTTATTATACTGCTACTTAAAAATACAACAGCATAAATGTAAGTCTAAATTCTTCATGCTTTTAGCTCTGATATAACTTGAAAAGCAATACAAACTCACAAGTTAAATAAAAACAAACCTTCAAAGGTCAATAAAATTCCATCAACCACATTAAATTAATAACACTAATAATGCTGTTCTGTTGAAACTATTTGCAGCATGCACACAATGCTGGCATCGTTATGGTGTTGGCATTGTTGGGTGGGACATACTTATGTCACCCTGTGCTGTGAGATGACTCAATTCTCCCACCACTCTCCACAGTTTAATTTTTGCTACATCTCCATTCATGCCAAGCTTGAAGATGTCATTTGCCCTTCACTGGAGTGAATACAATCGTAAATATGGGTGCTGAAATTGTACCCAAATACTAGTGATAAAGTGATCATCCAGTTGCTCCAACTCTTGAATTAAATGTATAATTTTAAGTTATATTTGTATTATAAGGTTAGACTACAATAAGAGTATACAGTTTTCATGGAGAACCTGTGGATCCCAGTTTGAGAAACATTCTGTTAGATCAGCCACCAACACCAGTGGCATCCCCTATCTGTCCACACCTGTCTCATCACATTTGGTGCCCAAGGAAAGACAAACCCACCCAGTCTCCAGAAACCTTGAAGAGACAGTAGCTCCCTGCCGAGGACAGTGTATGTATTTACAACACAAAGATAGATACTTTCACAATGAGTTGTCCTCTGTAAGTCACAGATGGAGGGAAGAATTCCCAGGAAGGCAAAGGTCAGAAGATGCTCCAAATTCCTTCTCAGCAAACCCTCCCAGGGCAGCTGATCTCCCCTGCATGGAATCAGCTCCACTGTCCCTGCTCTGGCTGCCACACATGGCTGTGTCTCCAGGGAGTCCAAGCTACCAGTTAACAAAGCTCTGTCAATTAGTAAATTGTCTTACCACAGGCTTGTCTCGCCTTAGTTTGTTTTTTTCATTTTTTTAATGGTAATAAAATATGAATAACATAAAATGAACCATTTTGCCATTTTTAGGTGTACAGTTCAGTAATGTTAAGTATATTTACATTATTGTACAACCAATCTCTAGAACTTTTTCATCTTGCAAAACAGAAACTCTATACCTATTAAAAATACTAACTCTTCATTTTCTCTTCCCCCAGTCCCTGGCAGCCATCATTCTGCTTTCTGTGTCTATAAATTTGACTACCCCACGTACCTCATAAAAGTGGACTCATACAGTATTTGTCCTTTTGTGACTGGCTTGTTTCACTTAGCATAATGTCCTCACGATTGGTGTATATCATAGCACATGTCAGAATTTCCTCCCTTTTGAAAACTGAATAATATTCCACTGTATGTATGCAACACATTTTGTTTATCCATCCAACCACTGATGAGCACTTGGGTTGTTTCCATCTTTTGGCTATTGT